>JABSNV010000092.1:0-162869 GCA_024085815.1 Flaveria linearis | reverse complement strand
CTCAATCATAAAGTTTAGTAACCGTGAAATCAAGCAAGTAACCAAGCTTGGGTAGATGATGTTACAAGCAACCAAGTAACAATCAATCATGTATGATTTAGTAGCCATGAGGTCAAGCAAGTAACCTGGCTTGGGTATATGATATAAAGCAATCACGTACTCACTTATGATTGATTTAGTTAACCATGAGATCCAAGCGAGTAACCATGCTTGTGTAGATGATGTCAAAGCAAACAAAGTACTTGGCCATTCTTGAGATAGTAATCATGAAATTGAATCACCCAACGACGCTTGGGTAGATAAGTAATCAAAAAACGCACCCAGGTCTAAGTCATAACCATGGAAATGATTGAAACAACCAACCATTTTTGATAGATAAATTTGAATTCATCCGAATCACTCAACCATTTTGAGTCGATAAATTGAAATCATTTAAATCAACCATGTTTGAGTTGATAATATTAAATTTCATAACCATATCTGAATTAGCCAAAACATCCTCATGTCTGGGTAGAAAGCACTACAAGATGATTAGTTGCTCAACTATGTTGAGTAGACAGTATTGAAATCATTAAAATACTTACCTATATTTGGGCAGGATAATACAAAAAGGTTATTTAGCCGGAAAACAACTATCGCGTGATTGCACAAGCATGAGGAAACTAACTAGTCGCAACACGGCGGATGTCCATATCAGCTACAGGTCAATCCTTAAACGCATCCAAATAATCTCTTCAAGTGTCAAGTTTGGAATACATTTCGGTTAAAAAAGCAATATCGTCTTAAAAAAATGAAAAAGAAAGTGAAGAAGAAGAAAATGATACGGATCTTCAAGTGTTAGTTATAGATGAGGTAGTCCTCCAAGAAACATAAAAAATGAGATATGGTGATATAAACCACTATCAAACACAGGTCACTATGCTGATTTCAATAATAATTCTTTACACAAAATCATAACTTGGCACCAATCATACCTCCAACTAATAGCCTTGGCGAGATCTACGTGTTGCAAGCGCGGCTGAGATGATAAGCTTGGCATATTAGTCGAGATCGACGCACAATAGGTCAAGGCGTGTTCAGACGTTAACAGGTAATTACTATCCCAAAAATACATTACTTGCCATGTTCATACGTTAGTCCGAACATGGACAAAAAAGTTTATTCCAAAGAAGAACATAAACTGAAAGAGTTCCATTAGCAAATAAGTAAAAAACAATGGAGAGGATCCTCAAGTAAAACTATTCCAAAATTCGGTACGAGTAAGGAAAGCTAGTATATCTGCAAGACTCGAATCAGACATAGCAACAATGGTGTTCAAAGAAATCAGAAAGGGCGATGTGTTGTCCTTCCAATGATAGTGATGAATGTAAACAGTGCGAATGATGTAAGGAGGACAAAGGAAAGCCGTGAAAAACTAAACCTTTTCTTTTTATTATTCCAATGATATGGTGAAAACCATAACATTGGACTGGGGGACATGAAGGGGTATTGTTCCGGATAACACCAAATCAAGAGTCACGAGGCAAGGCCGCGACAAGAGCCGTTTTGCTCGGAGTATGGTCATGGGCGCGGCTGTGTCTTGGTCTGCCCCTGCTGGGTCGCGGCTGGTGGCGCTATGATTGCCGCGCGGCCGCGGCTGGTACTGCGCTTGCCGCTTCAGCCGCGGCTGGAGGTGGGGGTTCCAGGGGTGACTCTTTCTCTGGCAATACGAAAGGCCAAGATTGTGTCGCGGCTGACATACGAAAGGCTAAGATGGGCCGCGGGCTGACACACGAAAGGCAAGAAGGCCGCGGCTAGCCTACGAAGGCCCAGAAGGCCGCGCTGGCACAACTCGCACCCAGATGGGCCGCGGCTGATAAACGAAACCCAAAGAAGGCCGCGACGAGGCATGTCCTTAGCCCAAATCATGGCAATGCTTCCACAAACACTTAGAACCTATTAGCGAGAATAAGATAACGGTAGGCAAGCAAGAAAAACACACAAAGGAAGCCTTTCATTGGTTGCCAAGGAATAATTAATAAGCATATAACAACAAAGCACTCCAGGCCAAACACCTGACCCAGGTAGAAGGCCAGAGTAGCCCACAAACTCCCAAAGTCAACTACAAAGACAAATAACATTAATTCCTAGTCAGAAACCCTTGTATCAAAAAGGTGTAGAAACCTTCTGACTCAGGGATCTCAGACCCAGTTCATTGACTGCAGTTACCAAAGATAGAATCAAGTTGCATCTTGCCTCAGCTCAAAAACACTATAAATACTCCCTTCACTCAACAGGTAAAGATCATCTCATTTTTACTCTCAACACTTTCACTTCAATCTATCATAAAACTCTCTTAGAAGATATACTTTATTCTCACGCCGGAGTGTGGTCACGGGAAGAAATCCCTTCTGCCTGTGGCGAGGCTCACGGTGTTGTTTTGTTGTGCAGGCATCCTTGCCAATCCAAGCCTAGGCTCAGCCGCTGCTAAACAGCTCATACCCTCCCCAGTCAAAGTTCCAAGCCCTGAATCACAGCCTTAGCCTTGGTAATAACTCCACCCTTGCACTGTTACCGAACCTTAATCTCTTGATTAAGATTTATGTAGCAAAACCAGCACAGATTGATATCAGAACTTCAAAGGCCAGGTGATTCTATGTTGTTTGTAAGGTGTTAGCATGATCACCAATTGGCTGCAATGTATGAAACAGCATGAAAGCTATAGCGACCATATAAACTTGTGAGCAGTTGCTAGTATCCGTTTTTGTGGCTTTCGTCTGAAAGGAATGATGCTGACCAATCGTTCTTTGCCTAAAACCGACTTCCTATTAGAGGCTCGTTTTGGTAGACCCCGCCTGGAGGGTTTATACCTGCTGTGAATGCGACGGTTGCTATCAAAACTGCAACTACTGTGATTGTATTTCTTGCATTTTGTAGTGCCTCTCTGTGTAACTTATATATGCTCTTTTTTTGGGCGTTTCTTCTCGGCTTTTATCTGTGGTTCTTCTATTTTACTGCTAAAACTTGCATTTCTGTCCATCTCAAGATCATTGAGTGACATTGTTTCTCCTTCTAGAGAAACTGTTTCTACATGAATCTCTGATGCATTGAGCTGAGAAACCTTTTGATGATTAGTTAGCTCTTTTGTCACGGTTATGTATTCTTCAAACTGCAATGAACATGAATGTAATTCATAAACTTGACTCTTGAAAAAGACACACAGAGGGAGATAGTAAGATTCTTGCCTGGTGGAAACCTTCCATTTGAGCAAGATGTTTGAACTGTATTACCGAATTTATCAGGTTGGTAAACAAGTATGTGCCTTTGAGGATACCATCTACAAATTTGAAGGCATGCAACTGTTTGAATCTTAGTGATATATGGAACACATTCTCACCATGCTTTGATAGAAGTAGGAAGGAGAAAGGAGCTATGGTTGCAAACTCCTGTAATATCGCCACATTTCCATTTATAGCAACTAAGTGCAATGGCGTGTAGCCATTGTTATCGAATTGCAAAGCTTGATCAGGGTTCATTCCCAATAGCATTTTGGAAATCTCCAATTCCCCCTTCTGCAAGCACAATGCAATGCCAATGATCCATTTATGTCTTTCTGATTCGCAAGATCAGGGCACTTTTCAAGCAACTTTTTTGCAATATCTGCATCAGCGCGCGTTACAAATTAATTGAGTTGACATGATGGTGGCTTGACTGTATAAAAAAACTAAGCTCTTGCTTAGGGCCCTGTATCTTGAGGGACCTCAATTTTCATGATTATATACTACATCCTGCATCTTTTTTCTTTTTTTTTGTATATAGTTTTGAAATTTTGTCTTGTTATTATATGAGAAAGTGTTTTAATAAATTTTGTCATTTATCATTATGATTGATTTCACTAATTGTATTCCAATAGGCTATTCAGGGTTTTCGTTTAACTTTCGGTTATAATTTTATAAAACTTTCCCCAACTCTAATACATGTAATTGTGTTGGTTTTAAATATCATTTACAATATATGTGTTTCGTCATATTTCACATGTTAAGATCTAAGCAAAGACATATTATTTCACAAAAAGAACTTGAATTTCTATAATTGTAGACTCACATATCTATTGTGGAATGAAAACATATCTATTGTGGAATGAAAGTTAATATTTCATCTTATCTTACACAGTTTAACAGTTTTAGAAATAAACTCTTTAAAGAAAACTCTTAGAGGCGTCAAATCATAATCGAAAATATCTGATAAAGTGGCTAATTACTGTAATCACTCATAAAGGTATTGTGCATATTACCTGTTCGTCCTTTTGCCGCGGAGACATGAAGACAAGGTGCTTCATCAACGACGTCCAACAGCCAAGTGGTGTGACTCAAGAGGAAATCTACAATGTCAAGATGCCCGTAACTACAAGCCAAATACAGCGCGCTATGGTTGTCACAGTTAAGCTTGCTAGCAACCCATTGTTCTCCTCCATAAGCAATCTCACCACATGCTCATGTCCCACTCGACACGCTTCATGGATCGGCGTCTCTGAGTTAGTGTTCTCAGCAGCCACCATCTCAGGCTTCAGTTCCAGTATAAACGACACCACTGCAGCATTTCCGATCTTTGAAGCTAGATGTAACACCGTAGTGTTTCCGATTGTTCGTTCGAGCACATGTTCATCCTGTTGGATTATGTCTCTAAGCGCATCTATGTCACTTTTCACGATTGCTCGTGTAATCATCCAATCCATAACTGCCATTGATGAGTTATATATGTCTCTCTGGAGCAAAATCAAGATTTAAAACAATCAATGAATCAAACAAGTGTTCTTATGGAATGCTTTGGTCAACATGAATCGAGGGTTCGTAGAAATGTCTAAGCAGCTTCCATTTGTACGGGAAAACTAACTGTTTTGGTGTCTACTGGATGTGGAATAGTGAGCTGGTGACCATAGAGTTCCGTTCATACATCTATCTTATAAAGGTATATCAATGATGTCTTCATTTGATGTCAAGTCAACGTCAAAACAATTTTTTAACTACTTTTTTAAAAAAACCATCTGTTAAACCATCTGTTAAGTTTCTCGTTGTTTTTAGTAAAGTTAATTACATGGGGTTGGTTGGTTCATGTGAATTGTTCATATTTTAAAAAATTACCTCTAAATCTAGCTCCACACAAATCACAAAATCACCATTTTTGCACCCAACAATGAAGTTCTTGAACGAAAGATGTATCCGGAGTTTACGGTGGTGGCTGTGGTATAGCTACGGAGTGAAAATTTCTAATTTTATTCTAGCGAGCATACTCAGTTGTCCCTCTGGAAAACCACCACCACCGCCACCGCCGTCGAGCCAACCTGACAGCTGCCGACTTGAAACAGTTAAACGGTGCCTCTATGCACGGTGGTGTGTTGACCTCCGGAAAAGTCCAAATTGGGTCACCATGATACCTGGTGTTGACCGGAGTTGGTAGTATTGACGCGTTGAGTTGCTGCCATTGAAACCGACGACGATAACCCAGTGAGAGAGAGAGAGAGAGAGAGAGAGATAAGGGAGGAGGGGACAAGTAACCGGACTGCCCTGAAATCCACCCATCACAACACAAGTATCTGAACTATTCTGAAACACAAAAAAAAAACTGAAATGCAACCTATGTTATCCTTTATTTTTATATTAAATAATTGAGTAAATCTCGGTTTTGGTCCCTGTGTTTTGCAAATTGACTCCACTTGAGTACCAACGTTTATTTTGTCTCCATTTGAGTACCAAATTTTAAAAAAGTTGTCTGTTTGAGTACCAAATTTTAAAAAAGTTGTCTGTTTCAGTCCTTTTGACTAACGGTGTTAACATTTCTGTTAAATTTTTTTAAAAAAGACCAAAATACCCCTAAGGGCTATAAAAATATCACCATCTCCACCACACACCACATAACACCACCACCACCACACACCACATAACACCACCACCACCACACACCACCGCCACCACACACCACCGCCACCACACACCACCGCCACACACACCACCGCCACCACACACCACCGCCACCACACACCACCGCACACACACCACCGCCACCACACACCACAGCCGGCACGCTCCACCACCACACACCATCGCCACCACACACACTGCTGGCACACTCCACCGCGGAATTAGGGTTTGGGGCAAAAAGAAAAACTCAGACGATGAAGAAATGAAGCAACGGATGGTATGGAAGTTTCCGAAGGGTGGTTGACCCCTCCGTTGCTTATGATTTACCCAATCTTGGCTGGAAAATGCCCAATTCAAGCACAACAACTGCCCAATTCGCAGCCCAATCAAGATCATTCACCCATTCATTCACAGTTAACCCCAAATACAGCCGACATCAACAAGCACAACAACATACAACGGACGTATTGTTCTTTGTCCACAGCTGATAAGTTAAGAACAATCACACTGCTGCAAACACACATCCACAGCGGATGTGTTAACTCCACAGCGGACGACCACTCCAGAACACGCAACGGACACAAAGTTTTGTATCCACACAACCTACAGCGAACGACCAAGCTGAATCCACAGCGGATTCATATCAGAATCATACAGCGGAGGAGAGAAAATTGAGAAAAGTCCACAGCGGACCCAAATTGCACAATTCACAGCCAATCCCCTGTTGACCTCAAATTCAAACTCTTGTACCCCTAAATCAACTTCAACGACCGACAACATCATTTTCAATCAATCTCACCTTAACAACCTAAACCCAAATTGCACAATTCACAGCAACCATTCTCTGCCGACCGACACCCACCATCGACCGAACCATCTTCGGTAGACCTTCGAATATCATCCTCGACCGCCACCTGCGAACCAACAAACCACAACCGAAATTCTTGATTTTGATCTCTGAAGCTGTGTGTTCAAGTGTGAGCATCCGAGAGAGCATAGAGAGATTGATTGTGAAACTAGAAACCTTCAGGAGTTTTTAAGTGGAAACTTCAATTTTGACCTTTTATTTCCCTTGACCGACAAAGGAATTCAAAAATCTAAGATAGCAGCCTCATCAACAACAAGCCAATTCGGAGACTTCTTGCGCTCCAAGATAGCAGTCGAAAAGTCCTTTTTCGACGGAGGCGCACCTTTCCTGCGAAACAAAATCAATCAACAACACAATAATCAGAGTCCGATTGAAGGATGAACGTACGGATCGGAGGAAGAGGATTCCGGCTGGTTGCTCATGGCGGAAGACGACGGTGGATCGGAGAATCGGATTTGCAGAATGAAGGAGATGATGTGGTGGCGGTGGTGTGTGGTGGTGGTGGTATGTGGTGTGTGGTGGAGATGGTGATATTTTATAGCCCTTAGGGGTATTTTGGTCTTTTTACAAAAATCTAACAGAAAATGTTAACCCCGTTAGAAATTTGGACTGATACAGAGAACTTTTTCAAACTTTGGTACTCAAATGGAGACAAAATAAACGTTGGTACTCAAGTGGAGTCAATTTGCAAAACACAGGGACCAAAACCGAGATTTACTCTAAATAATTTAAAAGAAAATTAACTTTCATAACAATTAAAATTATCACTAATTCAAATAACAAAAACAAACAAATAACAATAATAATATCCTAAAAAACTAACAATTATAAATTACACTAATTCAAATAATAAACGTTTTGTATTCTATCTCGTGATTTTTCTTTACCACCAACCATTGATTTTTGAGAAACCATAACAATATGTTAATAATTGTGTTTGTTTAAGAGTATGTGTGTTTATATATGCATGTGTGTATATATATATATGGTAGAAAAAACAAATTTTTATTTTTAAATAACCACCCAATTAAGCTTACCCTCACTCGGCAACTAGTACCCTCGACAAACTACCCTGGAGGTACCCTAAGAGGGTGGTGGCGGTGTACCCGCAAGAACACCCCCCCCCCCAACTCGATGCTATACCCAAGAACGCCCCCTTCCTCCCTAAGGGATTGGTGTGGATGAAGCGTTTTTATTAAATTAATATTGTGCGGTAAATGTGATTTAAGGATTGTTTTCATTTTATAAAAAAGTAACATGAAAAAAATAAATACTTATAATAAACTTTTAAAGCATATACTATTAAGATGTGCTAACAGATGGTGAGTCCACAGGTTTAATCAACAAGTAATGTGCCAGAAAGCGTTTCATATGATTTAGTATATAAAGCATATCGATAGATAGCTAGCTTATAAACAAGTTACTTAATGTTTCTAACCGAAGTTGATTGTGTGTTTAATGCCTTTCCACCACGTCTATCACAGACCGTGACAATCGTTAGGTCAATTAAACATCCGTTCGACCTCCAATCAAGCTAGCGCAACTAGCCCGGGCGGGGTTTCAGGTTTGTCAAACCCAGTAGTACTACTCAGAATCACCTCGCTAATCCCATTACTAACGGTTTGATACTTTAAGGACTTTCAAATGTGTCTACATTAACGCGACAAACGATATCAATAATACTGACAACCATAATAAAAATAGTGTTTACGTGTTTTTCTTCCCCAAAAAGAAAAGAATATAAAATGGGGCCATGAAAACTCACCTTAGAGTGCACGACAAACAATGAAACCAATTACCACAAGAGTAACCTCAACCTATTGCACAAATAGGTTTATAAGTTTATGCACAAAACATCCTTACAATATCCAAGTCATATCACACAATATTCAACACAATCAATACATAAAATCAAGCCTTGACAACACTTTACACAAAAATTCATTATAAATCTTGTATACATTATTTTGAGTTGAATCTACTTAGAGGTGTTCCAAGACTCATGGGGTTACTTCCCAATCATTTATTTTAACCATAACTTCACCAAAATAAAAACCATGTATCAAAACACTTGACCCTTTGTTTGCTGTCAAAAATAATAGTTTTGACCTATCTTCACTAAAAAGGCAATAACTTGAGTTTTACACTTCCAATTTAAGTGTGTTTGGATTTTCTGGAAACTAGATTCAAAAATACACAATTTGGACGCAAGAAACGCAGTGATTTAATTTATTATCATCATGTTACAACGTGCACAAGTTGGCTAACAGAATCTGTCATAATCAGAAAACATCAAGTTCTAGACCTAACGTGCATCGTAACAATGTTCAATGACCTCACAAGACCATGTTATCAACTAACAAAAGTTTGGACACTCATCCAAGTGTTTTTACACGTTCATAAGTTTTAGAAAAACCCAAACCACACGACTTATACCCAACCCTTTCTCTATGATCATTACTTGAATTGGACTAAATACGAATGAATGTCGAAACTATATCAAACGAACTCGAAATTGAGTGATTCAAGTGGCCACGCGTCCGTATCACTGAGATCTACCATCAGTACTACTTGCAGCAACTGGACACTGCCGGATCTATCGCAAGAAAGCCGAGCAGAAGAAAGCCGAGCAGTCACCGTAAACTTCCCTGGAGCACTATTCTGCTCTAAAAAATAAGAATCGGGCCTACAGGCCTTAAAATCAATTTCTCAACGGTGAAAACCTTCGCCTAGGCGTCTAGGAACTCCTGTAAAAATTTGACATCGTTTCAACAGTTAGATTTCCGGGGATCGTCGGATCTCTGAGGATCGTCGGATCTCTACTACAATGTTCTTAAAAACGGAAATTGAGGTTGGGGTGATCGATTTTTGGGTGAATGGGGGTTAGGGTTGGCTAGTTTATATTAGGTAGTGTAATTAGAAAGTTGGGTGAGCTTTTAGTGGGCTTCGTGTCGGGCTTTTGCTATTTTACAGATGGTTTCGTGCTATAAATCCACTAACGAAGCGAAACTCTCTAAGTTATAAAAACAAACACTCACTCATTTTATATTTCAATTATATATATATATATAGTGCATAACTATATAATTACCAAGTATCATATAATCACGTAACACATAGTTTCATCGAAACACGTAGCATATAAATCCACAAAATTTATATTTATTTATTTGCGTAAAATATTATTATTAATTTTGATCACCAACGTTCGGGTACAGACTCATGTGTATGAAATCACGTGACTTGCATCCATAACTTAACTGGATAACGAGATGTTACTAGCGAAGTTAAAGTAATAACCTGAAAATGTCGGGTGTCACATAACTTATTGAAAACTCCTCTTGAAAAGTTGAAAAGGAGATTCAACCGGATTTCCAAACACCCCCTATATATCGTCATTGATAAATTAATTACTATAGTTTCGAAAATATACATAGGTACCTAGGTCCTTGTAAAAGAAGTAAACCAAAACATTTATTAAAAACCGAAAATGAAAGGTGTCTTTTAAAACCAAACTTAAACGTTTTTCATATCTACTATCACCATAAGATTTCAACAAATACATACGAATAATCAACCAATTGACTCTAAGATAAGATAAGGGCTGTTTGGTTGAGTCTGACCGACCTCGGTCAGACGTGCACATCTGACTTTGTCAGACATGTCTTGTTTGGTTGCTTGAATCTTACTGGCGAACAGGTCTAACCGAACCTATTATTCGGTCAGATCTAAACCCAAATCTGACCCGAGTCAGACGTGGTGGTACGCGGTGGGTCTGGTCTGCGACGGCGAGGGCAGCCACTTCAACAGCGAAGGCGGGTCTGGTTCGCGGTGGTTGGTGGTCTGGTTCACGGTGGTTGGCGGTCTGGTTCGCGGTGGTTGGCGGTCTGGTTCGCGGTGGTTGGTGGTCTGGTTCGCGGTGGTTGGTGGTCTGGTTCGGGTGGTTCGCGGTGGTTCGCGGTGGTTCGCGGTGGTTCACGATGGTGGTTCACGTTTACGGGTCTCACCCGACTTTAACCAAAGTTGGTGGTTCACGGTGTTGGTTTGTGTGAAGAAGAAGGGTGGTGGTGGTGGTGGTGATCGCCGGCGGTTGGGTAGGGTGGAGATGATGGGTGGTGGTTTGTGGGTTTGTGTGAAGAAGAAAGGTGAATACGTGAATGTGGGGGAGGATAAAGGGTTTGTGTGGTTTTTAATTTTTCCTTTTACAACCAAACACACTTATTGCGATGGTTCGCGGTGGTTCACGATGGTGGTTCACGTTTACGGGTCTCACCCGACTTTAACCAAAGTTGGTGGTTCACGGTGTTGGTTTGTGTGAAGAAGAAGGGTGGTGGTGGTGGTGGTGATCGCCGGCGGTTGGGTAGGGTGGAGATGATGGGTGGTGGTTTGTGGGTTTGTGTGAAGAAGAAAGGTGAATACGTGAATGTGGGGAGGATAAAGGGTTTGTGTGGTTTTTAATTTTTCCTTTTACAACCAAACACACTTATTGGTTCAGACCTTTTACTGGTTCAGACCTCTTAATGGTTCAGACCTCTTACTGGTTCAGACCTCTTTACTGGTTCAGACCTCTTTACTGGTTCAGACCTCTTTACTTGTTCAGACCTCTTACTGGTTCAGACCTCTTACTGGTTCAGACATCTTACTGGTTCAGACCTCTTACTGGTTCAAACCCTCTTATTTATTCAGCACTTATTTAATCAGATGTTGCTAAACAGCCCCTAAAGTACCAACCTCAAAAACACCTTTACAATAATCACAAGTGACAACTAAAACAAAAAAAATATAGTACAAACTAAACAAAGTAGCTAAGAAAAAGAGCATCATATAGAAGTAAAAGATCGATCAAAGGCCCTTACCAAAAGGTTTCTGAATGTGTGTAGTTGAAGGAAATTGATTAACCTGTACCAACACATTAACCTCAGTTTAGAAGACCAAAAAGAAACATTCTTAAGAAAAAAGAAATAAAAATATATCAAAACTTAACTTTTCTCTTTAGAACTACTTGTAAATCTGGTTGCATCCCCACTCGAACCTGCATATCAGAAATAAAGAACTTGTAGGACACTTTTCTAAGCAAACATTATTAGGAGAGATTTGACAATCAACCTCAAGAAGAACAGTTAATGTTGGGACCAGAATGCTTGTTTCTAAAATTACCGAATAAACTCAAATAAACATCATGTAGACGGGGATTAATTAAATATACTATGTGTTATAGACAGAGAACAAAAAAAATGCATAACATCTTTAATTGCACAAGTGCACAACCATAGAATATAAAGTATAATATATAAAGCATGTAATTACCTGACTCGTATTTAGGTTGGCATTAACATTAATGTTGTTAGATTGTAATTCTTTATATTAGTATGTGTTTGTATGTTTAGTATGAATGTGTAAAGATTGGTAAGTAGAAGGTACTAAAGTGTAAATAGTTAATTCTACTAACACTATAAATAAGTGATTAGTGTGTGTATTGAAGTATCACTTGAAAATAGAATTTCTGTTGCATCTGTTAGTTAATTCAGTTAGTATCATTTGGTATCAGAGCTGTAAGGCTCTCGATCAAATCCGTCTATCTCTCTCTCGATCGATCTTCCAAAAAAATCGATTTCCTCTCGATCGATCTTCCCAAAATCGATTTCCTCCCGATCGATTTTCTCTACTCCTCGATTGAATTGATCTGCGATCGAAATAACATTCAATTCCCGAAATTCCGATTGTAATCGACTGATCCGATTGTAATCGACTGATCCGATTGTAATCGACTGATCCGATTGTAATCGACTGATCCGATTGCTCATTTCCCCAAATTGATTCCGATTTCAAGGTTCTTGATCGAATTCGATGACGAATCAAGGTGCGCAGGTGGTGTTGAAGGACACCAGCAACAATTTCATTCAAGATCCCCATGTTGACCCCGACGAACTATACCTCCTGGTCGATTAAAATGGAAGCATTCATGGATGCCCAGGGAATCTGGGATGCCATTGAACCCCCTGGGGAGGCCACAGTTGATGCGAAACTGGGCAAGAAGGCGAGGGCCTTCATCTTCCAATCGCTACCTGAGGATGTTTTGATGCAAGTGGCTGCATTCAAGACAGCTAAAGATGTTTGGGATGCCTTGAAGACAAGGTATGTGGGGGAAGAAAGAGTGAAGCAGGCCCGCATTCAAACACTCGACCATGAGTTTGAAATGTTGGGTATGGGAGAAACTGAGTCCATAGATGAATTTGCCAGGAAAATGGGAGAACTAGTCTCAAGATACAGAGCACTGGGAACAGTGATCTCGGATGAGAAGCAGGTTAGAAAAGTGTTGAAGGCTGCACCAGAGAGATATCTGCCAATTGTAGCAGCAATTGAACAATTCTCTGATCTTGAGAAGATGACTTTTGAGGGGTTGATTGGGCGGTTAAAGGCCTATGAAGAAAGATTGAGACCAGTGGCACCAACCAAGAACTCATCTGGTCAGCTCCTCCTGACCAGATCTGAGTGGTAACAAAGGACAAGAAATGAGTCCAAACCTGACTACCAGAAGGTGCATGCCACAAGTGAAAGTAAAGCCAGGAGTAAAGGGAGAGGACGGTTCACGAAGGGCAGGGGAGGGAAATCCAACCCTGAGAACTGTGAGAAAAGTGAAGGCAACAAGAAAGACAAGAGGAACATAAGGTGTTACAACTGTGAGAAACTTGGGCACTATTCAAGCGAATGCAAAGCTCCTAGGAGGGGAGAACAGGAAGCACATCTTGCACAAGCCCAAGAAGATCAGGGACCCACTTTGTTGATGGCAAAACTCTCAAAAGACTTAGGTCTATTGGAGGAGCAGGGGGTGTTTCCAAGGAGCTTGCCACAGGAGGATGACATTAGTTCCTGGTACTTGGACAACGGGGCCAGCAATCATATGACAGGTACTCATTCCCATTTCACTGATCTTGATGAAGGTGTCACAGGAAAAGTGAAGTTTGGGGATGCATCAGTAGTTGTCATTAAAGGAAGGGGCTCCATCTGCTTTCAATGCAAGAATGGGGAACACAAGGTGGTCACAAATGTGTACTACATTCCTGCATTAAGGAGTAACATCCTAAGCCTAGGCCAACTTGATGAAGTAGGCTGTATGATTCTTATGGAGAATGGTTTCTTGTGGGTGTATGAAAGCAATGGGAAAACATTGATGAAAGTGAAGAAATCAGAGAACAGGTTGTATAAGATACACTTGCAGGTCACTATACCCAAGTGTCTACTAACAGCCATGGCTGACACTGCCTGGATATGGCATGCTAGGCTTGGTCATTTGAATTTTGAGTCTATAAATCAAATGTCCAAAAGGAACATGGTTAAAGGCATGCCAAGAATCAGTCACAAGTCTCAAATATGTGAGAGCTGTTTGGTTGGAAAGCATAGAAGCCTGCCTTTCCCTACATCAAGCAGTTTTAGAGCCAAAGTACCCCTTGAACTTGTTCATGCAGATCTGTGTGGTCCACTAGACCCACCCACACCTGCTGGGAACAAGTATTTCATGTTGCTTGTGGATGATTGCTCAAGGCATATGTGGGTATACATACTTAAGTCCAAGGATCAGGCACCTGAGGCCTTCCAGAAGTTCAAAGCACAGGTTCAAGTTGAGACTGAATACAAACTCAAGGCCCTGAGGACTGATAGGGGGGAGTTCACATCAAGAACCTTTGAGCAACTATGTGATGTAGATGGCATCAAAAGATTCTTGACAGCTCCATACACTCCACAGCAAAATGGAGTGATGGAGAGGAGAAATCAAACAGTGATGAATATGGTCAGATCAATATTAAAGGCAATGAATATGCCTTTATATATGTGGGGTGAAGCTGTAAGGCACTCAGTTTTCTTACTAAATCGAAGCCCTACAAAGGCATTGGATGGTGTTACCCCCTATGAGAATCTGTATAACAGAAAACCTAAGGTGAAACATCTGAGGGTGTTTGGTTGTAAAGGGTATGTGAAAGTGCCTAGCAATCAAGTGAGGAAGCTGGATGACAGGAGCAAACCTATGGTCCATTTAGGCATAGAGCCATGGTCTAAGGCTTATAGAATGTTTGATCCAGATAAAGGCAAAGTGGTGGTTAGTAGAGATGTAAAATTTGAAGAAAGAATGCCATGGAATTGGGAAAATGGAGACCATGATCAATCAAGGCAAAAGTATGCAGACTTTGGAGTAATGGTTGCTCAGAGTGTGCAAGGCAATGTACCCTCAGATGAGGCAGAAGCTCCTTTTACCCCTGAAAATGATAGTGTTCAAGGGGTCAATGAGGATGCCATGGGTGATCATGTTCAGGATTCAGGGGGTGTGTATAATGACAATACCCCTGATGCTGATGATGATGATGCCCTGATTCCCAGATCAGCCTATGATGACACACCATCAAAGGGATTCAGGAGCATGGCAGATGTGTTCAGTAGAACAGATATTCAACAACAAATCCCTTTTGAACCTCCTGTGTTTGAGGATTCAGAGTTGTTGTTGATGAGAGAACCAACTTGTTTTGAACAAGCTAAAGACAAACCAGAGTGGAAGGCAGCTATGCAAGATGAGCTTGATAGTAATGAGAAGAATGGGACTTGGGAACTAGTCCAATGTCCAAAAGGAGTAAAACCTATTGGATTGAAATGGCTGTTCAAGCTTAAAAGGAATGCAGAGGGGGCAATTACAAGGCACAAAGCCAGGCTAGTAGTAAAAGGTTATGTGCAGAAGTTTGGAATTGACTATGAAGAGGTGTTTGCCCCTGTGGCAAGATTGGAGACTGTTAGGATGATTATGGCTATAGCTGCAACTAATGGGTGGAAGGTTCACCATCTTGATGTTAAAACAGCATTTCTGAATGGAGATCTAAAGGAGGAGGTGTATGTGGTTCAGCCAGAGGGCTTTGTGAAAACTGGTCAAGAACACAAAGTGTACAGACTTATCAAAGCCCTATATGGACTGAAACAGGCTCCAAGAGCCTGGAATGAAAAGCTTCATGATACATTGTTGAAGTTTGGTTTCAAGAGGTGCCCTCATGAACATGCTGTGTACAAGAAAAGTAATGAAAATGGTTCATTGATAGTGGGAGTTTATGTTGATGACATTGTTATGACAGGATCTAAGTTGGAAATGGTTGAGGAGTTCAAGTCTATGATGAAGTCACAGTTTGAGATGACTGATCTTGGTTTATTGAAGTATTATTTGGGCATTGAGGTGAGACAAGAAAGTAATGGGATTTTCTTGTGTCAATCAGGTTATGCTAAGAAGGTTTTGGAGGATCAGAAAATGTGGGAGTGTAATGCCACAAAGACTCCAATGGATCCGGGTTTAAAATTGGGTAAAGATGAAGATTGTAAACCTGTTGATGTTACACAATATAGAAGGGTCATTGGGTGTCTAAGATACTTAACCCAGACCAGACCTGATCTGTGTTATGCAGTGGGAATTACTAGTAGATTCATGGAATCTCCAAGAATAACCCATTGGCAGGCTGTGAAACACATTTTGAGATACCTAAAGGGTACTATTGATAATGGGGTTTGGTATAGATATAGTGGACTTAAAGAGTTGGTTGGTTTTAGTGACAGCTCTCATGCTCCAACTAAGGCAGATGGAAAGAGTACTACTGGTATTGTGTTTTACTATTGTGAAGGTCCTGTAAGTTGGGTAAGCCAGAAGCAGGAGACAGTGGCTCTGTCCTCGTGTGAGGCTGAGTTTATGGCTGCCACTGCTGCAGCTCAGCAGGCAGTTTGGCTGAAAGGCTTGTTGGAAGAACTTATAGAGAAGAAGATGGGTCCTATAGTGCTACATGTGGATAACAAGTCAGCAGTGCAGTTAATGAAGAATCCTGTTTTCCATGGAAGGTCGAAACATATTGATGTTAGATACCATTATATTCGTGGTTGTGTGGAGAAAGGAATGGTCGTAGTAAGGCATATCAGTGGTAATGAACAAAAGGCTGATATACTAACCAAAGCTCTTCCTAGACTGAAGTTTGTGGAAATGAAGAAACTTTTAGGAGTTGGTGGATTCAAAGAATTAAAGGGGTGATTGTTAGATTGTAATTCTTTGTATTAGTATGTGTTTGTATGTTTAGTATGAATGTGTAAAGATTGGTAAGTAGAAGGTACTAAAGTGTAAATAGTTAGTTCTACTAACACTATAAATAAGTGATTAGTGTGTGTATTGAAGTATCACTTGAAAATAGAATTTCTGTTGCATCTGTTAGTTAATTCAGTTAGTATCAAATGTGGCCTCTTCTCGCCGGAAAACAGGGTCTTCTCACACCTGTAAAGATCATGATGGAAAATATAAACCACATAAGATATGTTCTTTATATACCAATTTGGCACAAAGAATACAAATTAACCAGGTTGGTCTCTAAATCAGTTTTCATGTTATACTTAAAGAAGATCATAAAAATCACCTGGTCGGTTGCCATCTGGATGTGTTCCATCACTTTTGTAGACCCGGGCCTTAGTTCTCATTTGTATCCACGCTTGCATATTTCAAAGCCCAAAAAGTTTAGAATTCCATATATAATGTAACTTTTATGATAGCTAGAGACGAGCTACTCAAGACATAATTTGATCAAAGCATAAGAGACTATTGTAACTTAAATAACAAAGTACAATCTAGCTTATGAAATTAATCATATATACAAAAAATATTTCTGGACTTGTAGAAAAATGTGGGCAGGAATTGTAGACTGACTTTTACAACATGATCAAGAAAAAGGTCCATACTAATGAGGTGCAATATAAGCAAGAAATCGTTCACTACTTCATCAACATCGATTATGATAAAATGATATCGAAATGGAAGAAGGAAAAGTACCAAAAAAGGGTGTGATGAAGCTGCTAAGTTTAACAAACACAAAAGGCTCAAGTCAATCCTCAAATCGATTGATTAAAAACATCAAACTCTCATGGATCTCATCACCAGAAACAATATTGTTGAGCGACTTGCCGACTTGTAGCTGTTTCAAAAACAAAAAGAGAAAACTTTAGTCTGAAAACCTTCAAACCGCTAAAAACTACAATCACCCTATTGCCATTCGTTTGGTTGTTAGATTTTTTAATAAATCAAATTTAAATGATCTAACCTGGCATGTCACCTCCATGCCTCAACATCAATCATTGTTTAGACCGGCTAGTGCCTCTTTGACCTGTAAACAAAATGCATAAACCTAATGAATCGAATTCACTGAAAGCATTTCTTCTTCATTTTTTTACAAGATAACATTCAGAAATGGCAGCGGGGCTAACTTTTGGAGTTTTTTTTTTTTTTTTTACAGAAACAAGATTTACCTGTTCAGTAATCATGCTCCTAATTTGGGTGTCATTTACGTGAGCTAAAAGAAGAGAAAGGTTAAGTGAAAGCTATTTCCCTTCATTGTCAATGAAAACTGGCAAAAAATTATATTCCTAGTGGCATTTTAAGCAAAAGATTAGTGAAATTTCATAGTAAAATGGGAGTCTGATACTAACTTATGGTGGTTTACTAACCTTATGATGGCTCCTTCTGACTTTATGATGGCTTATGAGCAATTTTATTATGATGGCAATTCTCTTAGTTTTTAAAGCACATCCTTGGTCTTCCTCCCATTCAGCAACCGATGGCAATTCTCCTAGTGTTTAGAAGCACACCTTTGCATCCTTCAAATAATCATCAAATGTTTCCAATAGGATTTTAGTAACCTGTCCTTCATACCATTCTGCATACACAATAAAATCCATAATTCCACAAAACAAAAAAAAAGACCAAAGTAAACAGACAACGATGAAAAAAGAAACATTCAACTTTTATCATAATGTTCGACTAGAATAATATATGAATTGACTGTTTGATGTACAGCTTCCTGTATCAATTAATTAAAGGTTAATATGCTAAATATATTAAAAGTACTGCACAACACAAAGCGACAAACATTATAGTAACAAAATACCTTTGCAGCCTTCAAAGAGCCTTTACAGTAATCAAAAAACAGAATGGTATGACTATTCATGTAGAAAAGTTTACTGTGCTAAATATGTAAAAAGTACTGCACAAGACAAACATTATAGTGTAAAGAAAAAACAAATTGATATGACAATTCATGTAGTGCTAGAAGTGAGCTCCATAGCAATTTAAAAAAAAAAAAGAGTTGGTCTGTCATCAAGAAAAAATTAGAGGGGATTAAGACAATTTACATAAACATAAAAAAATGTGCAAACCATGACACATATAGATCCTCAACCACTTTTCCTAAACAAACTTGAGCTGGTGACTCGTCAACTAAAAGAAAATCAAGTTATCTTGGTACTCAAACCACCCATCCTGTCACCTAATTGGCTAATTTCATTAGTAATAATAATAAAAATAGTCATCTTAAGATTGAAACGATGGAAAGAAATTACACGCAAGAGTACCTTAAGGATTTCAAGATTTGTAACATCAATAGTACAAACATTCAGCAGTCTTAGCCACTGAAATAAACCTGTGTGTGAAGACTCACCATGACCTGGACTATTCATACGTGCAAGAACAATAGTTCAAACTAATAGATAATTGAACAGAAATACTGAAATCAAAATAACACAAGGGAAAGAAATTAATGACAAACCGTGGAGGAAAACAGGGAGGCACATAATCGTATATACCTGATACCTCTCGGTTCTTCCCCAATCTGAAAATAGATAACAAATATATGCTCAGCTGGCAGCTTTTATCCTTATTCTTTAACTGGAACAAATCAACGAACATACTTTTTTTCTTCATTTACTGTGCCTTTAAGGGTTTCAAAGACAAGCTGTCACAAGAACATTGTTACAATCATATGGTGAAAAAGTACGATACAAAATTGCATAAATAGGTTGACATACTTTTGAACAAAGTTTGCTAAATAATTTATGAACAGCTTTTGTGATATGCTCATGACATTTATCTTTGTAGCTTTTTCCGTGCTTTGCTTTTCACACTGCAAGGTTTTTAGAAGATGCAACTGCAGTAGTAAATTATATGCATGTAAGAATGAAATGAATAATATTTAAGAAAAAGTATCATTAGTTAAGATGATGTGTTAATTTAATTTAGTACAATCATACTAATATGTATTGCTAGCTCTGTGAGGACTTGCTACTGATGACATTGCACATCTGCACCACCACCTTCAGCTCCAACACCTTCTTCAGCAACTTGTCCATCAAGAATTTCTCGCATTTCAATAACCCTACAGAAGTAGACAAGATGTAAAACTCTCATTTAATTTTATTATTATTATTCTTTTGTTTGGGGGGAGTAAAGTTCGAATATTTATAATATAAATATAAAAAAGGTCTATAATAATAATAATATAAAGGTGCAAAAGGGATCCTGCTTAGTGCACATCTTACCCAGCTTACCTATCTACGGGAGTGATAAACACTTATCTGGAATCCAGATCATGATATACAAATGAAACAATTCTTTTGCATTGACACCATACAGGACTGAATATATGTATAGGAAAAACAAAGTAATCCAAGCAAAGTCAAACAATTAGCAACTAAAATAATTTTGTCAACATACTTAATATTCCAGCTGGCAAGATCCTTTTGGAAGTCTGCAGTTGCAATTACAAGGCCAGTAACATGAGGGGAAGGAGGATCGGAGGGCAAGCAACAAGAGACGCTCATATGCTTGAGATATCTGCATTGAATGCTGATGATGAAAATCAGTAGGTAGATAAAGTCATAAAACTGTATAAAATTATTATAAAACAAAACTGCAAAAAAGGTAACAGTGATATCAGCTCCTGTAGATTAAATTTTGCAAATTATTTCTTAGATCTTCTAGTTTTTAATTTTTATTTGAAAGATTAGAAATGGAGATGAAGGGAAGCATTTGGAGAGAAAGTAATCAGAAAGCATTACAATTTTTTAAAAGACAAAACTAACTTTGTAAAATCAGCCTAATTGGTAAAAACACATAATCGTTTGGCTGACAAACAACTAAAACTCTCATTATAAATTTTTAAAAGACAAAACTAACCTTGTAAACTCTAATTGGAATCAGGTATTCTTGATACTCAACCACCTATCCAGTCACCAAATTTCATTAATAATAAAGCATCTTAAGATTAAAATGATGGCAAGAACTTGCATGTAAATTTACCTTTAAGGTTTCAATATACGTACCACCACTCAGCAGTCTGGGACGCTAAATAAACCTCTTTTTAAAAATTCAGCATTCGCTGGAATATTCCGTATCTACAAGAACACAAATTTAGAGACAAAATGATCAGAAATACAGAAATCAATTATAACAAGGAAAGAATTAATTTCGATCTCCCAGCTCTTCACTATATGAAAAAAATTTACAAATGAATGCTCAGCATCCAACTATAATCCTTAGTTTTAACTGGAATTACATCAATGAGCATACCTTTTTTTTCTACTTCTATTGAGCCTTTAAGGTTTTCAAAACCTAGCTGACACAAGAATATCGTTTATAACTACAGGGTGAAAAGGTACAATACAGAATTGTATAAATAGGTTAAAGCGCTTGTGTGAAAGTTTGCTAAACCATTTCTCAACAGCTTTTGTTATATGCTCATAATATTTATCTTTGTAGACTTTACCTTGTTTTGCTCCTTGCGCTGAAAGGTTTTTAGGGGAGACTCTTGCCGAATCATCTTTAACATGTTAGCATTTGAGAAAGATAATATAATGCAAAAAAGGCTTATCAGAAGGATAAAGAAAAACTCAAAGATGTCGATCATGATGGCCAGACCATGATGCTTGGCACAAAAAGAACCTACAAATAAACCACACAATGTGATCATGTATGCTTACTTGTGAGAGAAATCAAAGAAGCAACAGAAAAGGAAAATTTGCTAACAATAAGATGTATGTTCCAACCTTGTGAGGATTTGCTAGTGATGCCATGGCGGATGGCACCACCACCTTCAGCTTCAACTTGAAGCATATTATGACGTGAGGGATCACAACTGTGAAAAAAGGCAACTAACCTGTTCATATACATAAGCTAAATCCACTGAGATGCATGAAGCAGACCGTTGCAACTCAAGAATTGATTAATAGCCTGCCAGCAAAATCAATGCGATGGAAACAGAAGACTAAAAATGGCAGGGTTACCACTAGAATAGTTAGAAATACTAAGTGGAACTTTAGAACAAGCATGAAACAAAGGAGCAAAGGTTACCTGGTCCAATCAACACAGGTACATACCAAACTTGGGAGTTGAAATTTTTTTTTCATGATAAAGAAATGAAAAAAATGAGTTACAGTGGATCATAATGGCCTAACAGTAGCTATAGTGGATCCTAATGAGTAATGACAATATATCAAACATTATTGTACTTGCTTAAGCAAGAAATTTTGGATCACCCATATAAATATATAAAAAGCTCAATACTTCATAAATGAGGATTATAGTAATTTATTATGGTAAGCATGAGCATGTGCATGTTATACAACAATATACACCTGCACATCCATTAAATCACCTAACGAAATCAAAAGTTCTTCAAATGAAAAATCACATTTAAAGAGTAACAAACCTTTACTGGATCATACATTGAGATAAAATGATCAACAGCTCCACCAAGGAGACCGATACCATCTAGAAAGAGTAACAGGGGCATGATCAATGTACAAAAGAGAATAGATAAACATAAAACATATATCATTATTGACAGTATACTTTTCTTGATAACTAACCTTCCGTAAGAGTTCCCTTGCTAAATTCGTCTAGTAAACATAATGACAGAGAAGTAGCATGCTTTTTAAGTCTTTTGCATCAACATGTATAGAACCTCAAAAGAAGATTATTTATTGGTTCATCAGAATGACCAAATTAAGTTACGTAAAAGATACCCTATCATCACTGATAGGAGTAAATCCAGGATTCACATGCTAAAGGTGGATACTGGATAAAGACCACAATGAAATTGTGATATTACCAATTTGTTGTATAGCAGCTAAGAGAGCTTCTTCACACTTGGTACTTGTGTATATGATTAAGGGCTTCACCTGGTACTTGATGAGACATGATAACTTTTGATATTACCATCCTGTTGTTTATACTGTAATAAATTGGCTAATGACCTACAGTTAGAGATTGACACGTAATGTGAAAATATGTAATAAGATTAACGCTGAAAATCCAAATCATATTGATGAGCTACTAAAATGGGCTTCAATTTGGATGAAATATTGTTTGAATGTATGTAAGAGGAGCAAAAGTTTTTCTTACTCATATCAGAAACTCTGCAGTACCGTCTTCCCAAAGTTCTAGCACCTGGAGTTCACGTGTAAGATTATTGTAATAGGAAATTCCAACTTTGGTAACATGACTTTCATAATTAGTCACCAATCATTACTGCTTAATAAATAAAGACTTAGCTTCAGGATATTGTAAATATTAAAAATCTTATGTGAACAACATGATTACCGAATACGGATGCTATACAGAATCATATGCTTGCAGCATCTTCCATATAAATGAACAATTGTTTTAGACTTGATATTCCAACATGCAGGATCCTTTCAGAAAAACAATTAGCAACATAACACGCGGTATGATACTATGATACATACATACAGTCATAAGTTAAAAGTGGACGAGTCAATTAGTAATGCCCCAAGGCCCAAACTCAACCCAACCAACCCATTTTGACCCAATACAAGCCTCATCTCATCAGGCCGACAACATTTTTCGTGGGCCGTGGAGACATCATCGGCCCAACATCGGAAAACCATCAGCCATCAGGTGTGCGTGCGTATCATGTCATGTGTGTGTGTGGCGGGAGTCGATAGGGAGACAAAAAAGATGAGAGGACTACGTGATTAGAACCAGAACGTATGCATTAACAAACTTGAATCATTTCGTAAAACCTAACCTAACGTTTCTGTTTTAAACTCTGATTAGGGTTCAGTCGGCCGAAATCATAACTCTTACGCTAACAGAGCATTTAGCATTAGGGTTTAGTGGTATTAAGAGATCGATTTTAGTATTAGCAATGATTCGAAAGCAAATAGAAAATATCGATTGAAAGTATACCTTGAAAGGATCCAAGTGGTTGTCCGATCACAGTCACCAAACTTGATGAGTTGTGATGGAGATGATGATGAATTGATGATGATGATGATGAAGAACTAATTTATCAAATGGATCGATGGTGTTCGAAACTCAATGGCAGAGGGCTGAAGATTGAGGGTTTTACCCGAAACATGTTTGGAGGGTAATCGTTTATTCAGGCGGAGTCTATGGCTATGCGATCTAATGGCAGAGGCTGATGTACGTGTTTATATAGGCGTAATATTCAGAGCCGTTTGGGAGGATCTCAGGGGAGATTTGTTGCAACGGATTCGTAATCTCTCTCATTTATTCATAAGATTTTATACCCAAATGAAAATCACTTTTCAGATATTTATCTTTTCAAATATTATTATATTTCTTATTTAATTTAATCGCTTGTTCTATGAGAACATTAAACAATTAAATTCTAAGTTGATTTTGTGGTCATAATTTTAGATGATTTTGAACCTATTTTGTTAGGTGGTTGTGTTTTTTTTTTCCTTACAAAATCAAGATCCAACTAAATCATTTGAAGATAATATGATAAACAAGTTGGGTAACATGCCCTGTTGTGATAATTACTATAAACTTAAGCTCTATTCATATAAATGTGAAAAAACAATAAAAGAAATAACTCCTTTTAATTAAAACCCTTGTAAGTCTGTAAGATATTATTTAAAATTTTGTTATCTTTCAATAATAATGTGGAAACACCGGAGTAAAAAACACTTTTTATTTATTTAGCTTTTGATAGTGTATCGTTGGCAGTCGTCTTGTTTTTCATGTTTTTCTTCGGGTGACATATTAGCATCGTGTTAATTTTTTTTATTTTCCTTAGTTTTTCTCATTTTGTATGGTGTCGTTCAGGTTTCTTCGTGTTTTCACGTTTTGTCGGGTTAAAGTCAAAATGAGAGAGATGTTGCGTCGGTGGTGCCCAGTTAATTTTCACCAGGTTTGGGTAGACATGTTTTTCCGGCAACTTCAACGACTTTAGCCTTCGAAAATCGCCGTATGAAATAGGCGAAACTTGCTTTGGGAATGTCAATCCTAATTCACTCAAGTTGCATTTCGGGTTACCAGATGTTTCAAAAACCCTATCCCTAGTAAAGTAAAACTCAAATCCATTACCTTCGTTACTTAATTAGCGATCAATATTTATGTCAGGATAACAAATTCAACAGGAAATAATTTTGGTGTAGTCGGTGCAAAATATTGTGTTTGTTTGATTGCCTATTGAAATTTGTCGGAGCTTGTGTGGTTGCGGGCACAAAGCGGTGGTGTTTTTTTCAAAAAATTAGGAGCGTTGTTACGTGTTTTTAAACGCCTTAGTTCTTCAAATTCTATTAATAACTAAAAGTCGTCCTTAAAGATTAATAAATGTTTATTAAAATGTAAATGTTAATATGTTATGAAACCTTATTTACTATATATTATCATTATTTAATCATATTATTTTTTGTGACAGTGTAAATTATAAAGAAAGGTATATACATTCTAAGTTTTAGTATCATAATACCATTTAAAACTTGAGAAATGATTCAACAACATTAACTTATTCATCTTTTGTCATAGTTCTGGTGAAAACTTCCAACATAAAGACCAACATATCACTTTCAAAACAAGGTAACAACTAAAGGAAGTGGCCAAAAGCCATAAAATCAAATACCAAGTATTGGTTGCAAATAATATTCCATAAATCAATCTTGAGCAGTAGCAGTGGTGATAGCACAGGCCCAGGTGGCAATAAACCTTCAGTACTCTGACAGCCAAACCACATCAAGAACCGACGACATAGCAAGCAAGAAGCAGCCAAAGAATGCAAACGCGATTGAAAGAGCAACGCGATCACAAAAACTATGCAATGGCTTGCAGAAATTTGGTAGAGACGAGTGTTTGATCCCTGTTCGGTTCAGATTGGTCACACCTGATGCAGCTGATGCACAACTCATCATAGCATACGCGAAAACCTGTGTAATCAAATACGCATCACATCCCAATAACCGGATTGATTTATCATTAAGCCTAAACTCTATCAAGATTAAATTTTAATTAGTTTTGATTAATTAGTCACCTGATCACCAGCAAAAAGAAGCCATGCATGCTTTTTGGAAGATATAATGGAAGACTTCTTTAGCAGCATTCTTGATGTCATGAGCAGTTGAAGTAAAGAGTGAACTGCTGCAGCTGCTGATACTCCCACCAAATAGCTGTTCAATCATCAAAATCCACACAAAGCTTAAAAAATTTAAGCCATATTTGGAGGCTATAACGCGTCTTTTTTACGTAAATTCCCACACAACTTTCATCGAACACCTTATGTACATGCTATTTGGTCTAAAGATTTAAGCAGTATTTGTTAATGGGTCTTTTTGTATTGTCTTCTTTTTTAATTTCTCTAATTCTAGGTATTCTGTTGTCTACTTGTTTGTAGTAGTGGAAGTGTTTCATTATTGATGTGACAAAAGTCCCCCAGAAGATTGATGATGTGGCGATGACATGGCGAATCAAATAGTGTCGTCCGCCTGTTGAATTGCGATAGTCATAGAAAAGAAGAATTTCACTCATATTAACATATTAATAAAAGGGTATTATGTGTAAGCATTTGAAACATAATTGTATTAATTTATGCTAGTAACCTATAAATTTAGTGAGATTTTAATTTTCACTGATACACTTAAAACTTCCAAAATGATCATTTAAGAGTTTAATTTTTTTTTCAGTTTTGTTTGTTTATTATGATTCATTTATATTCGTTTATTATTATTCGTTTGTATTCGTTTATGTTTGGGAACTGTTCATTTAGCTTTTTATCGAACAAACATGAACGCACACGAACATTATTTATTTTCTTAATGAACAAACATGAACAAAAAATCATGTTCGACAATGTGTTCGTATTCGGTAAAAGTTAAACGAACATGTTGATGTTCGTGTTCGTTCGGTTCGTTTACAGGCCTATGTCCATGTGTCAGAATATGATTGATCAAACTTTTTTAAAGTTCGACCGAACATGTTTACAAATAAATCCGATCAAACTTGCAACACGGCCGAACGACCCTGTTAAAAGTTCAAACGACGTTGTTTAAGGTTCGAACGACCCTATTTAAGGCAAGTACACATTTGAAAATACGTAGTTAAAAAGACATTTTGATGGACAAACATGAGTAAACGAGTATTTTTAGAATTTATACTTAAAAATAGCCTAATCTAAAAAAAATCAGAATTTAAGGGGGGGGGGGTTATTGGGAATATTATTATGTACTTACTCGAAGGAATCGGAGAAAGACCATTTGGAATACACAGGGAGATCAAACCCATATAGCGATAGTGTTGATTTCTCTTTCGCCGATACCATCACAACAACAGAAACAACTGATGCCGATAAGCAAACAAGTCTCAACGCCAAATGCATCACGTGATAGCTCCGGCGGAGCCTCCTGCCGCCTGAGGGTGGCTCACTCACGGCGGCGCTCTCGTCGGTCACGGCCACATCCTTCGCTTTCATCACATTATTCTCCATCGGTGTGGAGGAGAATCGAACGGTCGGCGGTGGGTTAAATTGGCGGGGCGGGAGGGGATGAGGGACACGTGGCGGAAGGTGGTATGTGGGTAAGTCCGTGATTGATGAAGTTTTGTTTGTATTTGAGGCTCATGAATCGGTACGCCATTAGTAAGTACTGATTACAGGCTCTGCTAAATGTGTGTGTAAATGTGATATCTATCTCGCAGTGGTTGGTCCAATGATTTATGAAATGAGGTATGGTGTGATATAACATTGGGTGAGGTGTTTGAATTTGTTTAAGTTTTTATGAAATATTCTGTTTTTTTTAGAGCTTGAATCTACGAACATTGGTGATCGACCGGTCTTAATAAGCTTTTACAAATAGAGATTGAGTAGATAATATTTGAAGGCAAAAAGTTGTTGAGAGATGAAATTTTGATATATTATTTTATGGTGTTTACGAGTCATAGAGCAAAAATTAACCCTGCATCAGCGAAAGCTCACTGGTTGAGTTAGTGTCATGGAACTTGTACATACAACATACATATACACACAATGAAAATTATAGGAAAAAGAGATAAAAATGCAACGACGCCCTTCAAACTAAGAAAACTAATGAAAATAGAAAGCCTTGATATGTCGTATGAAGAAACCAAAGAAAACGAGACGACTCTCTCTTTCTTTATAGATTGAGATCGAATCAAAGACAATTACATGGCTTATATAGTTTGAGCAAGGGTTGTGTAAAACGAAGATTAAGATAGAGTGGGGTTAGATCGATTATGGTATGAGATGTACTTGATTATTTTTTCTTGAGTTTACATTCTAAAGTTTGACAAAAATTATAATTTTTTACAAAAGATTAAAAATATTAATTTTCTTCAACAAAATTTAATAAATTGTTTCAATTTCAGTTTAGAAGTTTATAAGTTTTTTCAGCTATTCAAATAATAAAAAAAATTTTGGACTGAAATTATACAACTTATAAATATTTTGGAAGTAGTTTTAATCTTTTGATATTATTTTTTAAAATTTTGTTAAATATAAGGAAGTAAAATTAAAATTAAAATAAATATTCACTCTTTTCTCTTTGAAAAATGAGAAACATATGAGTGGACTCGAAAGAAGATAAAAAGGTAGGTGTGCAGAATGGGGTCGGGTGTAAATAAGTTTTTTTTTTTATATTGGAGGCACACATAAAAAGAGGATAGGCCACATGTGACACTAGCATATGTCGTAGATATTTTTAAAAGGAGTAGGATTTTCGGTGGTGCAGCGCAAGTGAGTTCTAGTTGCGACTATGAGTTCATACCTTTTTGAAATCATGAATTTCACACAAACAACTTGCAATGTCAATTAATTATAATAATAATACTTATCTTTATATTTTCTATTTTTTAATATAATAACAACTAAGAACAACACGTGAACAACACGTGTCACCGTTGCATTCACATTCAATTTAACCAAAATTTTTCTCACCCTCTTTTCATTTTAATAGTTACTATAATTACTAATAATATTTTTTTTATAAATTAAAAGTACTTTCTAATATGTTTAGAAAGATTTTTAATTAATGTTATTGATAAAAAAACTTTAATAAAATAATTTTTTTCTAAAATATTTTTCATTATACAAACTGTTTTAAATTAGTTTTTTAAAAGTAAAATATTTATAAATAAAAATAATTAAACTTAGAAGTTATAATAATGAAAGTGTTTTGAAACGGTTTATTTTGAAACAATATAATTAATTTTCTTAAACAAAAAAGTTTTAAAAATTTATATTATTTTATGATTATCTTATAATATTGTTTTATAATTAAATATATTATATTTACTATTTTATTCTCTCAACCCGTGTAAGAAACGAGTTACTAAAGACAGTAAAAAAATAAAATGGTAATCTAGTTATAATAATTTCAATTTATAATTGTTAAAATCATTATTATTCAACAAAGTCAATGGCTACGATACCACCGACCACCAACACTTGTTCACGGTTTTATTATATTCTAATTTATATATATAAACACACACATGCATATATATTAACATACTCGGTTTTAACAAGGGTAAAAGGTGCTGAATTCGTTTGGATAATCAAAATTATCACTTGATACCTCTTAAAGATTAAAATTTTTCTCTTAATTACTTGGTATCCATTTAAGATTTAACATTAGGTGCCTGTTTCTTTACTTGAAAAGGAAGCCTAGAAAGGTAATGTGCGAAAAAAACAATAAGCATCACAAATACATGGAAACTATTGTCAAACTACGTGTATCAAATCTAAGCTCGAAATTGGCCCAACAAGTCCAATCGAGTTTTGTAATCCAAGTCTATTTTCTTTATCCGAAAGCAGGAGTTGATTTTTATTTTATTTCATCGTTTTGGCCCAACAAGTCCAATCGAGTTTTTATATTTGAAAATCCCATCATTTTTGCTCTCTAAAATGTTCATAATATAGCCACGATACTAACATGGAATTGTTCTTTTTTGGCTTCCCCATTTATTATATCATTCGATATCTTTATGATTTGCAGATATGTGGTTTTACTACTTGAACAATAGACGATTGTTTTCTTATTACTAGTTGATAAATAATGAAAAGCACTTTAAACATGCCCTTTCTCCTACGACTGTTCGTGGGTCAAGGACCGAATCAATCTTCATACTAATTCAGTTAATGTTTGAAATGCCCATGATTCTCACTAGTAGCTATTTTATATAATGATACAAATATACACCACAAATGTACAAAAATATATGCATGAACAACCTCTATCGTAAATCATGGGCCGCGCACACGACCAGAGCTCCAGTTCTTTCTCGCCCACGACAAGAGTTCCAATTTATCTGTGCTGCCCCGCTCACGCTGGCACTCACTATCCCGCCCCCTAAGGCGACACAATACCATGCCACGGTGTGGCTGGGAAAACCCAACCTCATCCCAGACAAGAACACCACCCCCCGAACCCTCAGTGAGGAAAAATAAATACCGACCTAATGAAAAAATGAGACAACTCCCAAGAAACCATCCACTTTTCCTTTTTTTATGGGTCAAACAAGGTCACCAAGAAAAAAAAAAAGGAGACGACTCCGTCTAAAAAAATAAGAAATAAAAAAACAAAAATTTTTAATGTTACAACCCGTAAAACCCGAAACAACCGTACGACATCCACTCTTATAACTTTTCCCCCTCACTTTTTTGGGCCATGAATATAATAATCGAATAAACTTTAATCTAAAATTTCAAATCAAAATCAAAACCAAAACCAAAAACAAAAACAAAAACAAAACCCTGGCATCGAGCCCTCATTTCACCACGATCCACTCTTTAGGGTTTTTGAACAAACACCCACTAACCAGAGGCTCGGAGGGTGAATCACCAACCTCCCTGCAGTCTCCAACCATCATTCTCCTTTCATTTCATCTTCTCTATCGATCAAACCTTCCACAATGAGCTCAACCATTCACCGAACCCCCAAATCAACCAACAAACAGTCGTTATTCTTCAATGATTTAGCCACCCCCGTAACCAACCGCCGAAGTGGCTCCGGTAAGTTCACAACCCCTGGTCAAGCGGCTGCAGTCTCCGCCCTATGGCGTGAAAACTTCGCCACTTCAGATCTACCACCACCCCCCGTGTTCACGCTCGAAGACCGATCGGATTTCTCACCGGAATCGGGGATTCAGGATTATCCGATTGGGTCCCCTGAACACAATTCGAACCCTAGAACCCCAACACGAACTCCGTCCAACAAGTTGTTCTCCACAAGTCCCAATAAGTCGCCACAACCTAATTCAAACCCTAGCACGTCTTCGTTTAAAATGTTTGGGAGTCAGCAGGCGCAGAGTGTGCAGAGTCCTGTGGTGAGTTCGAGCTGGTGGTCTGCGGGGGGGAGGGGTGAGGGTGTGGGGGATGATAAAGGAAAGGGGTCGGGCTCGGGTTCGGGTCCGGGTTCGCCTGTGGATGGTGTGGTTCATCGTCAGCCGGTGGCTTTGCTTACTCTACCTCCACCTAGGGAGGTTGCGAGACCGGATGTGCAGAAGAGTTCTTTGCCTGTGGGTACGATTGATGAGGAAGAATGGGTCACTGTTTATGGGTAAGTTTTTTAGCTTATTTCTGTTGATAATGCTATTTGTTGTCGTTAGTTTCTACTTTATAGGTTAGGTTAGCTGATAATGAAGTTAATCTGTTAAGTATGTTTATCATGAACATGATTTTGGGCATAAATTGCAATCCATGAGGCTGAGAGTGATCCTTTGATATGACAATCTACTGTTATTGAATTTGGACATATTTTGGAAGAACTACATAGCTTGACATTAATTCACTATCTTGTTTCAGTACATAAGCTATTGGTGTCCAAATCTTTTGGTTTTACTCGACTCTTCTCTACACGCTTCCATAATTTGGCGTATCAATCCCACATTTAGGTGTAATTTTTCTTCCACTGCTACACTGCACATATAATTGTATCAAAGTGACCAGTTCCGAGACACATCTATTACTAAAAACACATATTAAACGCCAATTTGCACGCACACGTTCTGGTAGATGGTTGTTGGTCTTTGTCATTTGTAGCCATCAGGCCTCTTGTATGGATGGTTTTTGCTCTGGGATTGACCTTATCTGGATTTGAATATCACACATATAACTATAATGTAGTTCATTTCAGTAACAGCTGAATAATGTTGTGATTTTATTTTTTCATTTCATGTTTTGGTTAGACTTCCAGTTCTCTGTTAGTTATACCATCAGGCCTCTTGTATGAATGCTTTTGCTGCGGAATTACCTTTATCTGCAATGAAAACATTTCAATCCAGTTAAAACATAGTTAAGCACGTATGTATTGCTTGATGAATGGACACTGATAATTAGAATCTTTTCATCTTACATCAAGAAATCTTATATCTTTTTTTAATTACTTTGCATTTGCAGGTTTTCACCAGCAGACACAAATTTAGTTCTTCGGGAGTTTGAAAAGTGTGGTGTCATTCTCAAACACGTCCTGGGTCCAAGAGATTCTAATTGGATGCACATTCTTTATCAGGTTATTTCTGCATCCCTTAGTAGCCAGATTCAGCTTGTTGTTTGGCATTCCTATGCTAAAACGTTCTTCCAGTTTGTTCATACTTCCTTTATTTGGCTTGAACACATGGTACTCTTTGTAAATTGCTATATTTGTTGCATGGGGGCACATTGCTAACCCTATTGTCAAATAGTTGACCATGGATACTGGAATGGAGTTACACATGGTCTATGTAGTTGAAGGTGCTAGGGGCACTCAAGGCACAAAGGGCATGCGTTGGGCCTAGGCGCAAAGAGAACGTGTTGGGCCTAGGCACAAAGGGTGCATGTTGGGCCTAGGCGCAAAGTGTCTAAAAATCTATGGCTTTTTAAGCAAGGAACACATTATAAAACTGGCCATTTTTTGAAGTTTTAGAGACGTTTTAGGTGGGTTTAGATCTAGTTTAGACTGGTTCCACATCATTTTTGGATGTTTTAGATCACTTTGAACTATTTCAGACCTGTTCAGACTTCAGACTGTATTTTGCAGAATTTTGCTGGTATTGGTGCCCGTGCACCTTGACGCACACAAGGCTGTAAGGCTGTGCTAGGATTCACCTGGTTGCTGCGCCTTTGACTACATGGGTTTGTATTTTTTTGGGCCAGTTTGGGTAGAGGGGGTTGGTTGGCTTGGGAGAATTGGGGAAATGAAATTATTACATTATAGACTTAGGACTTATGGCTAAAGATCTAAAGTAAATATTACATTATAGGGGTTATCATTTATGATGGAAGAAACCAACAGAGTTTCAACATTTTGGCGGTTTAGTTCAGTAATTTTGTGTTATATACCTTGACCTTTTTTTTGCTTGCTGTAATTGGCACTTTGACCTGTTGAACTGGCTATAATGCGTATGTTGGACAAACCAACTTTCAGCACATAAGCTGGTTAATTTTGGATTAAACAAACCTACTTATGGCTAAAGAACGCTAAACGTAAAACGTTAATTAATTTTACATTGGCAAACACATACTTTTTACTCTAGACCTATTCTACTCCTAAAATCATCACATTTGCACTTTGTATTATCGAACCCACAACCATTTGGTGGGGATTCCACTACTTTACCACCAAGATGCCCCCTTGTGAACTTTCTTAGTAGTTTTGGACATTACGCTGAAGGAGAGCATGCAAGTAAAAGTGAAAATATTGTAAATTTTAACCATTCTACATGTTTAGTACCTGTGTACATTTATGCAAATATTTAAGTTACGTTTAAATAATGATGAAATAGGTAATCTCTTAAGACAAAATCTATTCTAGTGAACGTTTAGTAATGATCAGTAGTGAACAATGAGATGATATTTGATCAAGAATGTGATGATTAAGAAACACTACTTTCATGTGAACAAATACTGGGGGGAGTAACAGTTTAGAACTGTTGTGACGTGGACCGAAACTGACCAGAGTCGGACGGTTTTCGGGTATAAGGATCCTATACTTTTGATTCCGGTTCTGTGCGGTTCTGGTCAGGTTCGGGATGGTTTGACCTATTACTCACCCCTAATAAATACACACACACACACATACAAATGTAAGTGCACCATTAGTTCTTTAATATTTTAGAATCTCAAAAGCCCCCGGGCATGAGTGTCCATGAGTGTCTGTAAGTTGTCATTGTATACTCCCGCGTGTCGGAAGGCGGCGGGGGGCATATATATTATGCACAATTACACACATGCTTACTAAAACACCTTAGTTGATACGATAGTTAAATTAGCTTCTAATATTTGTTTTTTTAATTGTTACGGTTACTATTTTACAGAGTCGATTCGATGCTCAGAAGGCTCTCAGCAAGAACGGGATGCAACTAAATCCAGCTTTAATAATTGGAGTGAAACCTGTGGATCCTATTCAACGCCAATCTCTTAGTGATAGACTGCATAATCAAGGATTTATGCCAATGCCACCACCAACCACCAGAAAAACAGACCCAATTGCCTTTAATGCTTCTACTCGAGTTCACAATCAAAACGGCCCCACCAGTACCCCCAATGCTGGTGGAACCATGGCCTCCCCTGCAAAATCAGTAGTCTCCAAAATTGTAGATCTGATGTTTGGGTTGTAACTGAGTATCATCTTAAAGTCTTCCTTCCTTTTTGGTATTTTCATAGTAACATGGTATGAGAGCCTTATAGAGATTGTAAAAGACATGAAGTCGCCCAAAGTTAGTCGGTATTGTTGTCCAATTAAATCTTTACATTATATGTTGTGGTTGATATTTTTATTTGATGTTTGCATGTTGGAATTTGTCAAAAGTTACATATTTATGGGTTAATGTTCAAAATGCAGTAGATCTCTGCTAACCCAGCAAAACATGTTATGCTGGGCACGGGAACTGCCCAACAAGCGAATTGAAGTAGATCTTGTTTATAATGTGTATGCGAAATGAATGGAAAGGGATTGGAATATGACATGGGATGATGAATATGTTCTCCTGGACACATGACAATGTTTTTGGGTAGGCCAAAATCATTAGGCATTAGGCACAAGTGCCAAACTAAACCTTCCTCTGCCTTTGACCACGTGCCTTTCATTAGGCATCTACTTGACTTCACCAACATGTTGATTTTGACTCCTGAATGACATAATTCGCTTATTTAACCCGAAAACCTTGCATAATGTGTTATATGCCAACGGACAACTTGATGTGCACCTTACAAACATTAACTTGAACAAAATCACCTTTCCTTTCGGGTCGTCTTGAACTAAACTGAGAGTCCGACCATGTTGGTCTTTTTTTTATATTTTTTTTTTTACATTTTTTTTACCATCTAACCGGTCAAATAGATAAAATGGATGAAATATAATCACGTACAGGTGACTCTGGCATTATATCATTGTGGGTTGTGATGTTGATAACGGTCAAAGAAGAATAATGGCAATGTGATGAGAGAGTATGGAACTTGAAGTCCCCATGTTTGTTGTATTGTGTAGAAAGAATAATTATAATATGTAGCAGTAGTAGTAACATGGAAGACAAATAGCTATGGTTGAATCGATCCTATTTTTATTTATATATTACTATTTTTTATTTCTCTATTCACGCACCTCAATTATTGTACCATGTGCTTGTTCACATGCACGTATGCCCCCCACCCCCCACCACTCTCACTCCCTTGTCATGTGTACATTCATTGTACTTTCAAGTACCTCTTTTATTATTTATATTCCTTCTATTGTTTCGTTTCAATAAGATTGCTTAAACATATATCTTGAATATTAATCTTTGCCCCTAAAAACAAGGGAATTTTTATATGACAAGTTAAAAAAAGTACAACAAAGAAAAATGAAGAAGGGTACGTTTAACATGATTTTTCCTAATATTGGTATTTACATTCATAACCGGTCTTAAAGCTATCTTGGTCTCTCTGTAGTTGACGATTGGGCACGAGCATTTTGAAGATGTTTCCATGAACATCTATCTTAAATTCTTAATAACCTATAAAATCTGTGTTGATACGAGATGATAAGGGTCTTTAACTTGGAACAACAAAAGAATTAAAAGAATGAAACCTTCAAGTTAAGTAAATTCTGGATTTCATCATTACACATTTGCTTAAAATCAAAGGATTCATTTATTAGTTGGAATACTGTCTAGTAGAATACTTGTACTTGACCCTAAGCCTCAACCGACACTTATTTAACGTACGAAATCATAATCATGGAAACTTGTCTTTGATTAGTATCACGACCATCATAAAATAGCAATTATACTTATTTTTCTCCTCAGAATTTATATAACATAATGCAACCACAATAACAATTCTATAAGTATATTTTTGCGTCTAAATAAAATTTATATAATATAAAACAACCACAATAATAATTATATAAGTATATTTATGTGTTAAAATATATTTCAAACTACATTTAACATTTATAGTCATAAAACATCTGAAATCATTCCATATTTCTACTTTATCATGTGTTTCCTATTATCAAAATCAATTTTAAATGTATACATTATCCTATCATATTTTTAATAATATTTATACTTAAAGTTTTGTTGACTATACACTATTTCTCTCTAACATCTACTTTATTCATTTTATAAATAGATTATGTCCTTAATTCAAAAACATTTCTCTTAAAAATTAATAAATACATTCTACGTATGATATTTGTTTTCTTGATTTATAACTATAGAGTTACCATCTTTAAACATAAATATATGATTGATCTTTTTCATATAGTAATGCTTTATATGTTTTCTAAAAGAAATCATAACTTTTGTGATAAGATAATCCGATTCTTTTATATGTTATATGCAACGCAAATGGGTGTCGGATGATGAAGTTAAAGGGTAGTAACGTAAATTTAGGGTAATTGCAACCAAAGTCTTGGAAAATGAAATGATAACAGATAAAGACTTTTGATATAAAAGTTTGAGCGGTTGCATGTGCTATATTGAGTGCACAAAGGATGGACCATACTGCTTACGTTACTAGTGCACCCATTTGCATTCTATACTTTTCAACGCTAATTTATTTTATTCTATCTGATTCATTTCATAACTTGTTTATTAAACAATCACAAAATTGTTTCCTTGAAAACATTAAGTTATTAACACTTAGGTCATTTTGTTTTGGTTGTTACCGTCTACAACAAGACCTTAACTCTTTAACTTTTAAATTATTACATATCATGCTACACTTCAATTTCAACAGGTCAAAAACTCGAACTTAAACAAAAAAGTGCATCACGCTATATTTTAATTTTTAGTATCGTTAGGACTTAGGACAAAAACTCTTTGATAAGTTAACAAGTAATTAGAAAGAACCAACAATTAGTGGATTTGATTACAAAGGTTACAAAAATCTACAATGAATTCATCGTGTTATGTATATATTTTTTTTTCTCTTTTGAGGTGCAAACGAACTTAATCCTCAGAAAATGGAGTAAAAATTGGAGATTATAAGAAAAGCTGCTAATGGATGGATTGATTGATTCTTCTTAGAAGACTAATCTTAACGCTAAACTCATCATCATCATCGTCGTCATCATCATCAATTCTTCTTTAATTAGATCATATGCATGTAATTAGGTCCAATTTGGCGGTGAATCAGATAATCATCACTTCCATTACACCCTTCAAAACTTGAGCTATGATTAATCAACTGTTGCTGCGAGTTACGGAGCTCCATTTGCCTTCGGAGCTCCATCACCTTCCGGTGGGAGTTGGAGTGCTTTGCGGGTACAAACGTCGGGCTAGCAGCGGGTCGGTACTCGGGCATTAACCGACCCGACTTGTAACGGACCCCACACGCGTTGCATAACGTTTTGGGCCCCATCGGACCCCTCCGCCACTGTGGCGTCTTATCGGAACCACAATGTAAGCACCTCCGTACGGAATTCTCACCGTCGGTTTTTCTCAACGGCGTCGTTTTGGTAACGTCGATGGTCGGAGACGACGATTTCACGTGGAGGAGACGTGACGACCAATCGCAGGGAGCGGCGCGTGAGCGTTTGCTGCGGACTTTCCCCGGGACAAAAACGTCATTTTGAAATATCGGCGAGGTGATTCGGTTAGCACCGGCGGTTTTCTGTTGGAACGCCGGAGTGTCGCCGGAGGATGACGTGTCCGTCGCCGGAGCTTTGTTCACGGCGGAGATTAGTTGCAGATTATGCAAGTCATCGGTCGATAACGATTCCTCATTGAAAGTCGATAGCCATTCCAATTCCGCCAAATCATCATACTGAATAATCGATAATTCAACAACAATTTCATCAGTTTTCGCTCGAAAATCGCTAAATCAACACGAAAACAGAGCAAAATCGAATTGAGATTGTAAATTGTAAATTGTTAATAACATAAACCTACCGGAACACAGAGTTCACCGCCGGAGAATTGGGAGTCGGAGAGGCTGTAGGAGCTGATATTTCCGGAGAAGTGAGCATCTCCGCCAGAAACGGAGGAGTTAGAGCTGGAGAAATCAGCTGAATTCGACGTGAAGGAGTCGAAAAGGCCTTCATTCATGACGATATCTTCGTCGGTCGGAAAGTCAACGAGCAAGTCGTCGACGGTGAACTGGTTGCCTCCGGCGATATACTCCGGTTGGTCAAAGTAGCAGTCTCCGGCGCCGAAGTAAGTCCCCATGAAAGCTTTCGTTTTGTGTTATCGTTTACAGAGAAAGGTGAACAGGGGTGTTGGTGGTGTGAGGTATTTGAGGAGTGAACAAGAGGGGGCTAATTGTAAATTTTATAAAAATATTATTATTAATAAATATGGCAGCATCTTTAAAAAAATAAAATAGTTTAAATAAATTAGAATCTAGTGTCTCAAGTCTCAACTCACTTGCAACTTCTGTAAAGTTGCTTCCTATTACTGTATTTCTCTTTGAAATACTATTAATGCTTTTTCTTTTTCTTTTTCCTTTTCTCTTTTTCTTTTATATCTCACATGGTTTTGTTTTTTATTTTCATTTTTCTTTAACCTAATGGTCCTAAGTACTCCTAACCCATGTTCACCACCATTTATTATATATAATAATATAATATTATTTTACGCGTTTTAACCTATGAAATGAAACAACAAAAGTTAGTTGTTGTTAGTATATTTATTTTTTAGGCAAAGTGGGAGCCAACTTTTGGAGGTGAAAATGGGTTAAATAATGAGATTAAAAAAATGAAATAAGAATATTGGATGGGTGGTGAAATGAATGGGGGGATAAAGAAAATGCGAAAGCATCCAATGAGGAATGGTTGAGGGCCTGTGGGTGAGCTGTAATTGCGGTTGTAACACCAATTTACATTCTTCTTTGTCAACATCTAGTACCTTATTCAAAGGCGTTACATGTTCTTGTTTTTTTGACTTATAAATACCTGACTGATAATAATAATAATAATAATAATAATAATAATAATAATAATAATAATAATAATAATAATAATAATAATAATAATAATAATAATAATAATAATAATAATAATAATAATAATAATAATAATAATAATAGTAGTAACAATAGTAGTAACAATAGTAGTAACAATAGTAGTAACAATAGTAGTAACAATAGTAGTAACAATAGTAGTAACAATAGTAGTAACAATAGTAGTAACAATAGTAGTAACAATAGTAGTAACAATAGTAGTAACAATAGTAGTAACAATAGTAGTAACAATTGTAACACCCTAACCCGGAGAGGCTGACGTGTCACTATTACAGATATCAAATCAAAAACCAAATCCATAATATTAAAGAGATAATTTCAAACAAAACCAGATAATCTGAAAGAACCTAATTAAGTTATTCATTACATTAATTAAAGTAAAATACAATCTTGATCTTCAACCACTCTTCACTGATTTCCCGGAACCCCCTGATTACCTACAATCAAATAAGAAAACACCACAAAAGAAAATACGGCTGAGCCAAAGTTGCTCAGTGACGGAATTAACAATAGTAATGATAGGAAACATACATACGGATATCTGATACTGAACTGATCATATGATATGGAAAACGGAAATCTGAAACTGAACATATAATACTGATACTGAACTGAACATGTAATACTGAACTGAACTGATCTACACGACGCGTATATACAAACAAATTAAGCCGTGTAATATAAGAAGTACCCAGAGCCAAAACTGAACTGATAAGTACATAGCTAGCTAGACTATGCACTAATGAGATGGTGTGTGGGGCGTACACACATGATTCCATCCCCCGGAACTGAACTGAACTGAACTGAACTAGGATCGATCCATCCGCCTCCCAGATATTATGGCCAAAGTACTACCTGAGTACTAACGTGTTAACGGAGACGCCGTGAACTATTTATTACACACCGTCACGAAAAGTGTCACATCATTGACGCCACAATGACATGTCGGAGAGCTCGGGTAACAGAGTATCAATCAAATGGTAGTACAACTACCGACATATAACGTATCAATAAAACATTTATAGGAACATGCAATAATGAGCACAAACTTATAAAATATATATTGCATGCTACAGGTCTCAATAAATATCACTAATGAGTCGAACGAATCGGAGCATAATTAAATATTAAGGATATACAACTAATAAAGGCTAAACGATTCATATTAACGGAAATAACGTATCAAAAATCCGTACTACAAAGTAACGGAACCGAATTTATACTATGATAAAGATAACCAAGAATCCGTACCTTATACACGAATGACAATAATCAGAAAAAGGTTTAGGCTCGGTTAACGCCGCGAGAACCTACGATAACGTAACGCAAATTATAACCTGAAAAATTCCAGTTCTGCCCTTGTCTTTTCGCACTCGTTAAAAATACTAAACGACGTTTAAAAATTCTGAAAATCTCCAGTTTACTAGATTAGTGATTTCTAAACAACTTTCATTTAGAAAAGTTTCTGATTTGGACTACCGAAATATGAGAAAAACGTGGATCTTTACAGCTGCGCAGAACTGCTAGCTGTTACGAAAACGACTATTTGGAGGTCTAAACGAATGAGTTTTCGATGTTTTATATATCAACAGATTCGTCTTTCGACGAACTTCGTCATGGACATAAGGTTTAACTGATTTGAATCTGTTATCAATAAGTTATGGCCTACGTAAGTTGACTGTAAAATACGAGCTTAATTCAACGAAATAAACTATTTATAATGTTTGTTAATAGTTTATGAGATTTCAAAATCTTTATAATTTCACAATTTTCATGATTGATCCATAATTATAGATAATACAATGTCCAAAAAAAATAAGATAATAATTTGAATTATTATTTAGAGTCCATTTTTATAAAAATGGTTATTTATAACATCTATAAACAATATTTTATAAATAGGTATAGATCTTGACTTAAACAATACTAAACGAAAGGAAACGTTTAGACTAATAATAATTATTAATTATTATTTAAGGATTTATTCTTTTTAAAGAATTATTCAAAAAGATTCTTGTTAAAATGTTTTATTACAAAAATACTTATTTAACTAACTTAGAAAAATATAGAAAATATTCAGTGACCTTTAAAAATATTTGAAGCCTACCGAATGATTTATATATTTTTTAAAAATTTTCTGTGACTAAATTCTAGGTGAAAAACCAAATAAAAAAAATGTGAGGTGGCCGGGTTTCGAACCCGGGACCTTCAACATAGCAGGGTGACGCGTGAACCAGTGAACCAGGGCGGCAGCCTTGGTTTATGCTGGGTTCTTTTACTTTTAAACACCCATTTAAGAGAAACCCCAAATTTCAAGAACCCTAACCCTAATCCAAACAAACTGATCACAAATTCGTTGTTTTTAATCAAATTAAACATGGGGCTTTCATTCCTAGACTACAATCGAGCATGTATGTAGGTTCAATTACCTGATTTCGTTTCGAATTGAAGGTGAACACCCGAAGAACAAGTCGCGGTCAAGTGGTGATCGATTGGTGCTTCAAACCTTGATGAAATTCAAATTAAATTGACAGGAAGCTTCTAATGTTGATATAGATCAAAAGCCCTTTATCAATTTATGTTAAAATTGGTCGGAGATGGGTTCCTAATAGAGTTGCAGGTCCGCGACGAGAGGGTATTCGAATGGAGTGATTGTTGTTTGTTTTGTTGCAAACGAACTCAAAGGAATGTTTTAAACGTTTAAATGATTGTGTAGGTAAAGTTAATTGGATTATTAAACGCGTTTTAGTGCGATTTGAATGTGGGTGTCGGCCGAAAGTTGGTTTGTGGGTCGGTTGGACCAATTACCATCCAAATATTCAATTTAATCGAGGCATAGGATCCGCATTTTGCATAAAAGGTTGTCGGGGATCAATTATTGAGTCAAAACCGCGTGTTTTTGATCGTGGAGGCTCGCCGGAGTCGACCGGCTCTTGGCCGGAACAGTAGTCGACGGGGAGAGGGAAAAACAGAATGGTTTTTCACATTTTTACAAAACGGTCCCTGTAGTTTTCATCTCTTTTAATTCTTGCACAAAACCTATAAATTCAAGTTTTCAAAATAGCAAAAACACCCCCTGCACTTTTATTATTATTATTATTATTATTATTATTGTTATTATTATTATTATTATTATATATATATATATATATATATATATAATATATATATATTTATGTGTGGGTATTATAACAATAGTAGTAACAATAGTAGTAACAATCGTAGTAACAATCGTAGTAACAATCGTAGTAACAATCGTAGTAACAATCGTAGTAACAATCGTAGTAACAATCGTAGTAACAATCGTAGTAACAATCGTAGTAACAATCGTAGTAACAATCGTAGTAACAATCGTAGTAACAATCGTAGTAACAATCGTAGTAACAATCGTAGTAACAATCGTAGTAACAATCGTAGTAACAATCGTAGTAACAATCGTAGTAACAATAGTAGTAACAATAGTAGTAACAATAGTAGTAACAATAGTAGTAACAATAGTAGTAACAATAGTAGTAACAATAGTAGTAACAATAGTAGTAATAATAGTAGTAACAATAGTAGTAACAATAGTAGTAACAATAGTAGTAACAATAGTAGTAACAATAGTAGTAACAATAGTAGTAACAATAATAATAATAATAATAATAATAATAATATAATAATAATAATAATTTTATTATTATTATTATTATTATTATTATTATTATTATTAATAATAATAAAGGGAATATTCTTAAATGTTATTGTTTTACCTAGCATTAGATTTTTTTTTCTGGTACCACTTCTTGTTGTACCTATCTTTGTTTCATGTTGTCTTGCTGAAAATTGTGAATTCGATATAAGGATTTGTCTTATGTATAAACATCTGGCCTATAGTGATGTTCATAAGTTGGGTTATAAGAATCAACGTATGCTATAAAAATCTTGGAAAATCATGAAAGTATTGTGTGTTGTATGTATATTTATATATTTAAGGTCGTGCCAAAGCTATTTTTACATATTTAGTTGTGACTTACGCGACAACATCGTATTGATAAATATAAACCAATACAAAAATAAAATCTTGGTATCTTCTTTATAGCTCCTATATCATCAAGGGACGTTTGTTACATTCTACAGGTGGGTGATAAACGAGTTATATTCACATATATGAAATATCAAATCTACGCAAGTTTGAGTAGTGCAGAGCATGAAAATCCATAAATGTTTTTATTTATATCTTTTAAGATGAAACATTTTAAAAAATATAAGAGAGAAATATTAACAATTTGACCTAAAAATGCCAAAATATCATAGTCTTAAAACACTTAATAATATATGTGGCTTTCATTCGTTTATGTATATCCTCAAAGTTAAGCTCAATACAATAAAATAAATATATATGCGAGTGCTATTTTATTAATGACCAGTGATATTAGTGTAGGTTGTACTGTATATCATCACACATAAACAGTGATACCCCACCAAAAGTTAACCTGTGATTGTTTTGTCTCATAAATAGGACTCTTAGTGTAAAGCTATTGTAAAAAAAAAACTACGATATAACACAACCAATAAAACGATTCGTTACATGATTTTTAAATAAAAGGATCAATTGTTTAATAATAGATCATCGTGTATTGGGAACTGTGTGTTTGTTTAATCCTGAGAAATGTCTACTTACTAGCTACAAATTAAAGATTATTTTAAGTTAATACTATATATGCACAGCAATTGTGACAAGGTGGGATCGGACCGTTTGGTTTAGTTGAGCTAGCTGTAAGCGTGTATTTATAACGTGACTCTGCAACTAGCAGTGGAATATACTAAAATTATAAAACATAAAAATTAATTTAAAAAAACAAAACAAAACAAAACAAATACCGGTGTTGGCGGTATTGTTATGGTATGAACATCAATATGTCAACATGTTCATCATGATAAAAATGAATTAAAATCCAAAATAGGTGTGGAAATACCAACACAACTAAAACAATTGTGTTCACAAAAGCTAAACCTTTCAATTTCCGTACTCTGTTTGGATTAAAGCTTCTAGAATTTGTTCATTGGACCGTCAATCATGTTTCTATAAAAAAAAATAGATATATGTATGCGTTAATTGATGAGCATAATAATAGGTAGCGTTAGACAACAAAATAAAAAAAAATTAAAAAGGCCATCATATAAGAGGTTATAGCTATCAATCAGGAAGGAGTGTGATGCAAGGGGCACAAAGGCTACGACGCAAGGCTAAAATAACGTTCTTGTTACCATGATAGATTGTAACATAATGTATCAAAATAACCAACAAGTTTTCCTACATATGTCGCGTCTGGATCCTACGTTGAACGGAAATATTTAATATAATTCTCCTAATATCAAGAGTTGACTAAACCAAGTTGTGAAAATGAAAATATGAAGTTGACTTTGTTTATTATAAATATTACATCGAGTGTATCATGTTGCACCTACTACGTAAATATAGTCCAAGTAAACCCTAGGAGGTGCTGTTTATTACTTCCATTGTATATTATATCTACTAATTACTTGAATACAGTAATCATATATGTACTAATATAATATTGGAGGAGATTTTTTAAGAAAATCAATATTTATATAAAAACTAAAGAAAATCAGGGAAACCTTTGACATAATTGATAACTTTATGTTCTTTTTAATGTTAAAATTGTATTTAAGCAATCTAGTACACATATGATAAATATAAATACGAGAATGAAAGTGTTATGTATACGTAACACTATGTCGAATAAGAAAACATTATGTATGTGTAACCTATGTAAATGATAGTGATAAAAAAATCTTTGAATTATGTGATATACTGATATGTTTCATTAATTTTATCTGATTTTCACATATTTATATCGCTTTTTTTATGAACCTTCCACTATAATATTGATACTATATATTTATTTCTTTTATTTGTCTCTTTAAACAAACTTGTAACTTGATATGAAATAATTGAAAGATTTTATCCAAACACTGGGGATGGAGAACAAGTTCAAAGTATGACCATATCCACTGCATCTAAAGTTATTCTTGTAAGGACTCCAAATGATTTTATTATTGTTTCTATTTCACATTTGAAATAAAAAAAAAAAAAACTACTACAAATGAAACTAAAGAATATATTATAACAATTGTAAAAAACGGCATGATGAAAAGATTAAACATGGTTTGTCACGGATAATAATAAGTTTAAGCTATATCATCTTTCCTTAAGAAATAATTAATAAATTGGTAATCCTTAAAAAATAATGTAAATGATAATGGGATCCGACTAACCACGTGAGAGGGGGTGAGGGTGGTTGTCAGCCGTCATGTGAGATTGTTTGTTTGTATAATGTATTGTTATATTATTTTTCTCTCCATTATTGGACATTACTATTTTTATGTTTTTTTAATACTGTATATATTTTGTCACTTTTTTCCCTCCTTGTAAATATTTGATGATTCCATTATATATATATATATATGTTAATAATAGAAGGGAATGAATAGTATGAATAGTGTTTTGAACCCTTGATGCATTGTGTACAAGTTGGTGATGCATGTATAATTTTTATGCATCCTGTACAACAATTTGATGCGTGTGTGTATTGTGCTCCCATTAAAAGGGGGGAAACATTCCTGTTATCCCATCTTTTTCATTATTACAGAGATAAAGTGCTCTCTTATCACCACCGGCACCGGCGCCGGCACCGCCTACACCGCCACCGCCAGCATCGTGAGGTTTTTTAGGGTTTTGTGTGGTGGCCGGCCGTAGAAAAGGCGACGACCGCGAAACCGACAATGGTGGTTGTTGTTGCGGTGGCTCTATTGCCGCTTTGCCTCCCCTCTGTGGTTGAGGTGGAGTAGGCGGCGGTTGTCCATTGCTCAACTGGTTGTCTACATCGTTGTTGTCATCGGTGTCGCCGTGGTTCGTGGCTTGAAATCGGAGTAGATGGTGATGGTTGTCGTTGGTGTCGCCGTGGTGTTTTTGGGGGTTTTCTCGCCAGATCTTCTTGCTCGACCACCGACCATCGGTGTCGCCGTGGTTCGTGGCTTGAAATCGGACTAGATGGTGATGTTTGTCGCCGGTGTCACCGTGGTGTTTTTGGGGGTTTTCTCGCCAGATCTTGTTGCTCGACCACCGGTTGTCGGTGGCGGTATGCCATCGCATCTGACCGCTGGCTGATTGTGTTGGGTTTTACTTTAGGCTGCATGTGCACCTTTGTGAATAGATACGAGTTCTTTCTGATTTTGGGTGGGCTTTGGCTGGTGGTGGTGTGTCGCCATTGCTGTCAGTCGGCTTTGAGTTGACCGTCGGTGGTGTTTATGTGGTTGTTGGTGGTGGTGTTTCAAATTACCGTGTGTTCTGCGTGGAAGTTGTTGGTCGGTCTTGACGGGAAAGACAACCCTCATGCTTTGTGGTTCAATGACCGAGCTTCACATGTCAGTGATATAGTTTGATGATGATGACGATTGTTCATCTGAGATCCCTGATCTTGTGTTCGCTTTTGAGATTATGTTGTGATGTTGCTTTTGGAAACATGAACCAATGCTTGTTTCAAGTCAGTGTTGATGATCTAATGATGTTGTATGTTTTGTATTTAGTAGAGTGTCGGGCTGTGATGATATTCAAAAGGTATCGGCTTGCTTTGGCGTGGCTACCGTTTACGGTTAGCAGCCATAACCGAAATCCTGTTCTGAGCCTATGCGTGGTGGGGTGGTTATGGTTTGTCGCCATCCGAGGTTTAGGGTTACACCTAATCCTAATAGTTTATTGGATCTGTGGCTTTTGTCATGCTGTCCTTTTGTTTCTCTACAGTGTGGAGTTTTGTATTGGGTATATTTGATCTTAACCCTCACTTCTGGGGTTTCTGTTTTGTTGTCTGCCTATGGGTTCTAATTTTGGTTGGTGATAATGGCCAGTGCCACCCCGAACCCTAATCTTTTGTTTTGATCTGTGACGGTAGATTTCCGTGTTCATAAGTCAATGATGATAACGACCCGTCATCTGAGATCCTTATACCTTAGTTAGTTTTGGTTGATTGTCAAAAATTGTTGGGGTCTGTTTCTGGTTTGTTGATGATGATGGCTATGGTTTATGGATGACAGTGTTTATTTGTTCCCTCTAGAGACATAACTCTATGATGAGTTTGGTGGAGGTGGTTTCTTGGCGTGGCATACTCGGTGATGGCAAGTATGGTGTTCTGCACTTGCAACCTGATTTGCAGCCATAGTAACCAAAAACCCAGATCTGAGCCTATTGCTTCATGTTTTCAGTTTTTTCTGCTTTGTTTTCTTACTTGCTTCATTGACATATATTTATGTGTTACACGAGATGTATCTTAACGGATTTAGACCAAACCTGTGGCGTTGGTTCGCCAGCCTCTGTTGCCATCTTATCTTCTTGTTGGTGATGGGGTATTGGGGTTGTGCCATGGATTTTGACCAAAGATGCTTGCAAAGGTACGGACGCTGATGGTGGCTAGGGTGGTTGAGGAAGAGTGCAACTGGTGGTTATGGTGAAGGATGGAGGCGATGGTAGACTGCTCGTAGCAAAGGTAAGTTGGTTTTTTTAACTGATTTATATCAAATTTAGGTGTTAACTTTAGCAAATCTACTCACGTTGATTGTCTTTCAGGCGCGCAGTTGTCCTCGATAATTGTTTTGTTGGTTATTTGTATAAACCCCGTAACTAATGTTCAGGTACTTATATTTTGATTGAATCTTTGGTTTTACGCTCCGCCTTCCGTTTTATTTGGGGTATTTGACTTGTTTTGGTTTGTTTGTGTTGTGAATTGATGCATGTCTGTTTGTTCTTGGAGCCTTATAATCGGTCATTGGAGTTTTGGCTCTATAGAAAATGTTTGTTGGCCTTTGGACTTGCGGTTACCGTTTTGTTTGCGCTCTTTGTGTGTTTGGATTTGTGTTGTGAATTGATGCATGTCTGTTTGGATTTTTGGCTCTATAGAAAATGTTTGTTGGCTCCGGAGATGTTGCACCCCTAGGATAGGCCACCGCATCATTTCTATGTGTGCTGCTCTTTGTTCTTGCTGTTGCGATCGTGTTGTTGCGCACATGATTATGTAACCGTGTTTCATTATTCTTAGGTGTAGTTGCCTCTATGTCTGTTTGCATTGCTTATGGAGTTCTCATCTACTTAACTGATGTTTGAAGTGTGGATGTGCTTAAACCCTGCTAATGTCTATTTGGTTTCATTTGGATGGGTTGTGGTATGCCAAGCGAATGATTTTTCTGGTCATATGATTATGAGATTGTGTTTCTGCCCATCGTTTTCATCGTTCATTTCGGCTTCTGTCCTTATTGTCTTCAATTAGGTTGAGGTTTGTTATATCTTAGTAAATGCCGCTATGATACATAAGGTGATCTACTGCTCTTAGCTTTTGATTAATTGATAAACATTGGGTCATATTTTGGACATTACACTGTATAAAATTGTGGATCTTTATAACATGGAAGTTTGAATTTGTTTATATGATTTTAATTTAACTTAATATTTTTTATATCTTGTGTGGGAGATTTCACTTGAAGTTTGAAAATGGTGGATTTGACAGTTGAAAGCTTTTATTTTTAAACAAAATTTACCCAAAAGATTAGAATTTATGAATGAATTGAATTTTGTGACGCTGACAAAATAAAAATGTTTGCTTTTAATTTGTAAAAGAAGTCGGGCTGATTAGTTTGTCAATGGTGCGTATACACAAGAGTAATACGTCATTGATGTTGTGATTTGAATATCTTGCTATTGTTGGTGATTCTTTGTAACTTGTCGATGATGTTGAACGGTCATTCACATAAGGCTTATCGTCAGGTCCATGTTGTTGCTGTTGTCGGTGATTCTTTGAAACTGCTCGATGATGTTGAACGGTTGTTCACCTGACGCTTATTGTCGGGCCTATGATGTTAAGCTCATGCTCATATGAGACGTACTAGAATGCGGAGATTTGTGGGTTTACTGGTACCTCTGTTTGTTGGGGTTGATCTTAACCCTAACTTTAAGATGTTGATAATGAAGATGTTTGCATCTTTATTAAAACTATTCGGTTACAATCATATGTACCTTATTTGGGCACTCCTGGGCTAGGATGAGATACCGGAGTGTTATCGGTTGCTGAGGATTGGCTGCCAATTATGGTTAGCAGCCGTAACCGAACATTCTTTTTGGGCCTGAGCCTTGAGTTTCAAATTGTTTTGAATCGGTAATCACGCGCGCAACGCGCGCAAATGGAAAAAAACCTAGTTAATGAATAATGGACAAATATCGTTTCAATTAATTTTTAAATCATACATCCCTACCAATTTTAAAAACTAATCGTATAAAATTAAACAATTTTAATTAGTTACGAAGTGCGTATTTACTATTTTTACAGTTTTCATAAAATGATAGTAAAATTAAAATTTAGAGAATAAAGGTGATTTGGTATTGTTAAGAAAAAAGTACTAATGTGATTTTAAGTAAAAAATATCAAGTAAATTGTAAATATTAAACTTTTTTCCAAGAGCTATCTCCTCGTTGTTGATTGTCGAGGACCGGGCCTAATTGATCGAATTGGTTGAACAAAGCTAGCATGTTAAATGTGCGTGGCATTGGAAATTGTTTGTATTATTGTATTACATGACAGTCATAAAAAGATGTAGATAAATATACAAAATGAATCTAAATAAGGTTATAAGAAGAGTTGAAATCAAAATTATGAAACTTGAATAGAGTACTTGATTAGTAAGTTGTTAAGTAATTTAGTTTTCTTTATTTATTACCGTCGAAACTAATTTTTTTTAACTGTTCTCATCTATTGTATACTGGATTGATTTTGCATTCAATTTGTCCATGTTAGACCCCAAATATAGGATCTCTTGAATTATTATTTGATAATGAAAGCCACAGAGGTTGCTTACAAGAAATATAAATGTTTAACTCGCATGTAGCGCGGATAATTACCTAAAGTTAATTATTTAAGTGTAAATTTCTATTGTCTATATAACATATTATCTTTATATATATGCGTGACACCATAGGTCCTTATGTTAACAGGTTATTTAAACTTGAATTCATCCTGTGAGTTAGGACTTTAACAAGCTCGAAGATGATCTACATCACATATCATTAGCAGATCTAGAATAATTGGAGTCGTTGGCTTGATTGGTATCAGTTGGAACTTTAACATGTTATATTTTAAAGTTTATACGAATTTTGAAATATCAAATATAATTAGTGGGCTCGTATTACAAACTTGGGCTCATATACATTTGGGTTTTAGCAATCAGGCCCGATGTGCTACTTGCCGATTTCTGTATGATTGTTATTGTTGGTTTTTAATGTTTTAATAGATATGTATTTGTAGTGCAACCCATAGATATGAAACACATTCTGTACATCTGATTAGTTTATATAAAATAAAAATAAAAAAATCATTTTCTTATATTTTTAAAATTTCATAACATTACACTTCTATTATTTCTTTATAAAACATAAGATAAAACGTAGTTGATAGGAGTTATTATAGTTTTAAAAGAATATATATTTACGAGCTTTAAAATAATCTTAACTCTATATGTGTGCGCGTGCGTGTTCTTTCTTTGAGAACCACAACTATATATTAAGAACAACCATCTTAAAACTTGCATGATATATTATAAATTGACCCAAATATGTATAAGGCCATGCGTGATGACATCATTGTCGAGCTCATGGTTGAGCTAGGCGGCATGGGGGCGTGGCACACATTGTTCTCTACTATGTTGGAAGGGGCGTGCCTACCTCTACATGAGACTGGTCAATGATGTAAAGATGTGTTGACGCCTGTGATAGAGCCGTTGGTACGACTAGTTTGACTAATTTTTATAATTTACTAACCTTATTTTCACACATCAAACTATACACTCTACATTCTTTCATATGTCTATATTTCGAAAGCCAATAAAAAATGCTATGTTATCATCCACATTCATATTCTCCTTCCAACAGATCTAAGGGCAAGCGACTTTCGTGTGTTGTAGAAACTAGAGTAAAGTTCATGCGTCACCACTACAAGCGTTCTTAGTGTCGAGTAATTAACAAGGCGTGCTAGAATTACCAGGGATTGTACGGCGGCTAACACCCGTCTTGTCGATGATTACTTCTTGGAATCACCGTAGTAACTATGGTATATTTTAATTTCATTGAAATAATTTTTTCATATATATAATTTTTAAATATAACTGTTACCATTGTTTATATGGTTTTATAGTAAGTTTTTTTTTTAAATTTTATTTTACTTTCCTGTGAAGATAAAATGTTAGCTCTGACTTTTTTTAGTAATGCTAATTATTTTAAACTTTTTTCAATTAATAATCATCAAGTAATCATTACAAAAGAATTAACACTCACACTATCATTACATCCTTTAATTGATTATTTTTTTACCAGCAAATGTACGACCCTGCTTCGCAGTTTAAATGTTATATTAATCGGGCCCACCTATCTGTTTTCCAGCCGGGATCGCACCCCCAACCCTCAGGAGGAAACCTATTGCCGAGAAAACCGCTGGCTTAACTATAAGCATTTTACTCATAGTGAAACTTGAACCATAACCTTCTCTTATTTACATGTCATGAGTACCTCACCTAATTAGCTGGGCTAAAGATCATTGGTTTTTTGTAATTTTTTTAGTAAGAGTGAGTGTGATTACAAGGCCTGCCCAGGTGGTGACTACGTAAGTTTACCGACACCGATAATCACCTAGTAGTTCTTCAAAACTGTATGTAACTAGTTTTTTCCTCCCCGCGCTACGCGGCGGAAGTCCGTCCACTTTTTCATGCGTAATGTTGCACGTTACTTCGATCGTTATCGGGCCGGCTTGTTAAAAAACAAAAAAAGTAAAGGTCATTTGTCAAGACTCTTTAATAGTAAACTTTAGTGGTCGGACTCGAAAAACACGTAATGGAAGACAAGTCATTCTTCTCACATGCAACATCGCTTTTTATTCAAAAGTAAATAATATGGAGCATATAACCAACCTCTATATAACCATGACCTATAACACATCAGTTCCACAGCATATTAGCAACCTAATTCTAACCAACATTGAAGCTAAAACAAATCTAAAAATGCAGCTACATTGCTGCCAAAACAATTTTGAAAAATGCAGTATTTTCCTACTAACCAGCGATGAACAAAAATGCGTGCTCTTTAAAATATATAGTCACATTTAATGAATCTATCTATGGCCAATGAATAAAAATATATTACATAACAGATTCTTGGTTGGGAGACTTACTTTCTACACTGTGATCAAGGTTTCTTCCATAGAATATGAATCTGGAACCTTTCTTCTACCTCCAAGTTAGACTACAGCCCATGGTGGAAAGCTTCATTCTTCTAACAATGATGCGATTAGTTTCGTGGGGATGGCTCCCAAATTGGTAGATCGAACAACGGGTGCCTCAACCATTGTTCTTCTGCATCACATAAGGCTTCACCAACATCACATAATCTTGAAATATCAGAAATAGTGGCTTCCTGAGCTTCAACCTACAAAGTAATCAGATTTCCCCCAAGAAAACATGTAAAATTGAAATAAACTTCTGAATTATAATGAAAATTTTGAAATTGATTGCTAGAATTAGAATATTATTTGTAGGAAAACGTTGAATTCGACATTGAATTTCTAATAAAATTGTGGCTTCCTGAGCTTCAACCTGCAAAGTGATCAAATTTCTACCAAATCATCTTCAAAGTTCAAACCCACTGGTTCAAATTTCTACTATTGTCAAATATCAACAATATGCATAAGAACCAACTACTTAATGCTAACTTCATCTGACAATATGCATAAGAAAATATGAATAAGAAAATTGTCAAATATTAACAATATGGAATAATATGGAATATGGCATAAGAAAATTTCTACTATTATCAATATTTTATAATGTTTATAATTAAAATAGTAATAAACATGGTATTCAACCTAACTGTGGTTCTAGGGATTCAAATGTTTGTCTTATATGCTTGGGAATTTGTTTATTATAATGTACTTATAGTTATTCTAATCCATAACATACATATTCACCTTAAATTCACCAATCACAGCAATAGATGTCCAATTCACCACTTCTGTAATTCTAAGCCACCCTCTAACCCTCTATCTATCATCTATATAAACCACCAACCAAAGATGTATGATACACACTGTTCAATCCAAAATCACCGATCTATATTCAATCACACGAACCTAAGGTATTTCTAGCAAAGCCACTGTAGCTTGCTTAGAGAAAAAGTTAACCTTTAAAATCCTAAGTTTTAAGCATAAAGGACCTCCATAATTCCTATCCTAAGCTAGAAATCATTAATTCTAAATGTTGCATTTCGATAGAAACCTAGAAACACTTGTACACTCCAATCTCTTCTATTTAAAATCTCAACATTTGAAATACATCCATTCAAGCTTTCAGAAACCAATTGTCCAACTAAAAAGTGCAAAATCAATCATATTCTTAACTATTAGCAAACAACACACCCTTACAATTGAGGATGAACACGAAGAATCTAAACAAAATATTGAATAATAAAACTGTGTACTGAAAACAAAGGGAGAACTGATTGGTGGTGCAAGCATTTTACAGTTTGCTTGCTTCCTATCACGTACCTATAGTCATTCTAATTTGTAACATACAAATTCACCATAAGTTCACTGCTCCCAGCAACAGATCTTTTTAGTAATTTTAAGCCTCATAAACCAGCAACCAAAGGCACACGATACGCCTCTTTCATACAAAATCACCGTTTCAAGCCATGAACGCTTAACTATATTAACAGATTTCTACCAAAGCCCGTTAGCTTGCTTAGAGAAAACGTTAACCTTAAAAAACCTAAATTTCAAGCATAAAGAGACCTCCATAACTCCTATCATAAGCTGAGTATAATTCATTCTACACGTTTCATATCGATAGAAATCCATAAATGCTTTGTACAATTCTATCTTAGCATTAACCATTAACATAACAAAAATACATCTTCCAAAACCTAAGGGCCAAACTAAAAAGTAAAAGTCAATCATATTCATAGCTTTTAGCAACCAACACAGGCTCACAACCATACAACTGATGACAAACATGAAGAATAAAACACAAAGTGAATATATAATCAAAGTGTGAAGTGTAAACGAAAGGATAAGTGAAGAAGATACCCTTTTGAGGATACGGAGGATGAGATGGCACCGAAGAGCGAGAGGGTGTCGGAGGTTCGGAAGAGAGTGAAAGCCTTCATGTGGAGGCTGTTGGTTGCAAACTATCAACCAAAACTGATGAGCTCCTCTTGGTAGTCATCTTCGTCTTTATCATTTGCGTCTGTGTCCACCTTCCACCTTCCACCAAGAGAAGCTCGTGTAGGGATTCGAATTCGGTGGTGAGGATGTAGAGCTTTTCGGGGACGGTGAGTGTGGTGGGGAAGTGTGGTGGTGGTGGTGGTGGTGGTGAGATGTGGGAGATTTGGGTGGATCTGGTGGAGATGGGGCCGCGAATTGGGTGGTGTGGGGGGAATTGGAGGTGTGGTGGTAGTGGTTTAGGGTTTGGGGATTTTGGTGGTGGTGGTGGGAAGACGGTGAAGAGGAGAGGAGAAAATGGAAATCGTTTGATAAAATACCGAAAATACTCCTGATGAATAGTACTATTCATCGGAGGTTGCTTTTTTCATAGTATATAATTAGATTAAGCATCATGATTCAACTGCCCAGAAGATTTATTTTCCATTATGAAACCGGCCTAAACTTAAGAAACGCATTCATACACCTTCATAGATTACAACAAACGTTACAAGAATCGACCAATGTGACAGTTACAAGTTACAATACACCTAAAGTTACATTTGGAAAACAATAAACGACCAAACCCCATTAAAAAAACAACCAACACCATAAAAAACCCTTCAACCAGGTTAAGATATGTTGGTTGAATTATGAAAATGGGGCATACAAACTTACAATTAAAGCTAAAAACCCTTAAGGGAAATGCAACCATATTTGTGCATAATGAAGTTACTGATGTTATAGACCCAATAGTAACACTATAAACTAATTCTATTAATATTTGGACACGCGTGACGATCAAAATGCATGAATTGGTAATCAGCTGATCAATCGGTATCGACACCATTGATCTCTTTAGTAATGGCAGGAATGCAGCTAGAACTCCTTGTGATGCCACCCTTTTTCGCGAGCCCATGGTCTCTAGGACTCAAAGATGTAGCCCTCAACCTAGTCTTCTTCAACATGTTCCTCATGGCCTCGGCTTGACACAAAACCGGATAGGCTCGATCAAGTCTATTGAACCGAGCACATGTGTTCATGTGACTACTCAACGCCTTCTCTTTATTCCCACCGTTTTTCTCCATTTCGTCTTTCACAGCTTCTGAACACAAGCCACATATCCACTTGCCCAAAAACCGATTGTGCACCTTTTCATGTACTCGGGGGTTTGCACTCTTCGACCATACCACAACACTCGCACTTAGCATCCACTACCTCGGATATTGTGGTCAATGACTTGATATCAATCGCCTCTTTGGCTAACTCAAAGGGCATTTCTGACATTGTGCGTTTGAGCCCATCAGACGATAGTCTTGGTGGGCGGCTAAGCGCGTAGGAGCTCGCGATGGTTTCGCCGTGTGGTGCCATGTTAAGTTACAATGGATTAAATAGTGAGACAATGGTGAAAATGGAGTTGTATATATGTGTAGATTTTGATATGATGAATAATATTGTTAGCTTAGTGTAGAAGGGAAGTAACGTTGGGGGTATTTATAATGAGCATGCGATGTGTGTAAAGTAGAGTGTTGTGAACCATGGTGATTCACTTGTCGTTGTTTAATAATTAATGGTGGACATGATTAATAATGAATGTTTCAAATGTCTTTTTTTTGAAAGGCTAAATGTTTCAAATGTCTACTTCATGGTTGGTGTGGGGATAATTAATAAATATTATTTAATGAAAAGATTACATGGGCCCTAGAAATTAGTTTAAGGGTTTACCAAAACTCATGTTATCTTTCTTTCTAAATGTATATTGGCATGTGTGTTTATATTATAGCTTATACTAGTAATGATCATATGCATCATTTAGGCATACTTTGCTAGCAAATATATATCTACCCATGAAACAACGTATAAACTATAACTATAGCAGATTACAATAAGCTATTATTTAAGATTATTTTTATAGGAACCACGACTCACACTCGTTTACTCTTACTTCTAATATACATCAATTACTAATTTACTTTTTTCAAGATTTGGACTTTTGTTTTTATAATGAGTTTTTACTTTTAACACTAGACAACCAAACCAACACACCCAAGTGACATATAAGTTTATTTTCTATTTTACACTTCTAAATCACATGCATACGCCCAATACCAATTTTTGCTCTCGACATTTGATAAACTACTGTAAAATTGAGTATAATTTGAAACATAGGTAATAGAGTGATAGGTGCAGTTCCCGTACAAAGTGTTATGTTTGTAAAAACTGTAAGAAGAAACGGGTGATGTGGGCATTCACGTGCTTTATGGTATTCAAACCAAGGTGCATAATAACACATTCATAATAACACATTCATAATAACACGTACCTTTTCATAATAAATTTTTTTTTACCTTTGGCGAATAACAAAAATCATGTAAATCTCTATCCATATGACGTTAAGAAAATGATAATATAAATCATGTAAATACAATGTATAACGTAAAAAACACGTTCAAAACACAATACAAGATCGTGTTAGGATAGTTTCGCACAACAGAGACGGTCAAGAAACAATACCAACATCATGTTAGTATAATATCAACACTGATTTAACAATATTAGACTTGTTCAAAGATAAAAAAAGATTCTCGATTTTTTGGTATAATTCTTTTGAAAAAATAAAATAAAAATTATTGGGCTTTTAAAAAAAGACTAAAACTAGATTTAATTAAAAAAATAAACAAAAGATAGTTTATTTCATCTTTTATCTCTTGTAACTATAATTAAACTTCAGGTGCTACAAAACAGTTATGTGTTAATCTCAACCATTAAATTAATTTTATTAAAAGTCAAAATTGTTTCCTCTAGCTACTTTATACAAAAATCTCGCTTCGAACAAGATATATACTCCTTCATAGAGTGATAAAGAGCGTATGTTTATAAGATGCAAGTTGATAGACGAACAGTTATAGGGGTCCATCAAATCTCTTTCATGTGTTGATAAACTCAAACAATATAAACCATTTTAAACCACTTATTTTCTCGAAGATCTACGATACATTAGTATGGATCACCAATCCAAAAGAGGCTTTGGTTTCACGTGAATCACAGGGATCATGAAACAAAGAGACTTTTATTCATGCGTATGGTTAGGGTTAGGGTTAGTTTATTCATGCAGTTGCAGTTGCAGTTGATATCCAACCTACGTTTAATTATGTGGTCCATAAGCATATATATATATATATATATATATATATATATATATATATATATATATATATATATAATATATATATATATATATATATATATATATATATATATATATATAAACCCAAAATATCAGCGACTCACGTGGCTCCAAAATATTATGGACGACAGTAACTGATATCCATATGGGTTCACGAATACAGCGTCACAACCTATCAAAAGATTTAACTAGCTTTAATACACCGATAATAATATTTTTTATTGATACACGTTCTCAAATAAATAAATACAACAAATATATGTTGAAAGGAAATAACAATGCGGATTATAATTGAAATATCAAAATTCTAAGAATGGGTAGAAGGCAATACACATTCATCTTTACTATAAATGTAACACCCCCATCTCTATATAATATAATAAGGAGGGTGTTACTAGTTGGGTTATCAAAACAATTCAGAGATTACAAACACAACGGAATTGTATATGTATATTTTGTATTAAAAACTATTTAATACATCCGAATTTGTTATAACACATTAGTCAACACATTACAAGCTTTATACAAATTCGTAAAATTCCCAAAAACCCAACACCATTGCCAGTATTATACACCAGAACCGGAATTTAACCCGGTGGGACACCTCCACGAACATCTCTATTATTACCTGGCATGCATAAGAAAATAAAATACTAAGTCAGATAAACTGGTGAGTTCTAACATATACCACATTTCAATAATAACAATTTATCAACTGTTACAGAATCAAATAATCCACAAACATTATTTTGTCCATTTATTTGTCCTGACATTCAATTCGAGGACAAACCTATACGATATGCATATCGAATACCCACAAGGTAGTTATGGACTTTTTTATCAATTTAATTGGTGGGTCAAAACTCCACCTCGCGCTGACAGGTCAAAACTCCGTCTATAATTGGTGGGTCAAAACTCCACCTCGCGCGGACGGGTCAAAACTCCGTCTATAACTGGCGTTGACGGGTCAAAACTCCGTCTATAATTGGTGGGTCAAAACTCCACCTCGCCATTCACCACAAGTTACCAATTTCAAACTCTTATTCACATCTTTATTTATTTATACGCATGCCAGTGCCCGGTTTTGTCAAACAATATTAACACATTAAAAAGGGCAATTAGAACTCACCTTAACGTGTTCAGCAAATATTTACCAATCCAAATACACTAGGGCAGCTAAAACTTTCCTCTTCAATGCAAATCTAAAACAATAACCCTAACTTAGTTAAATCAATTCCTAGCAGATCACTTTATACGACTGAGGCTATACGACTGGACTCATTCGTACGACTGAACATGCGACTGAGCTTAGTTGTACGAATGAGTCCATACGACAGGGGTGCGAATGAGCTATAACAGGGTTTGTGCGAATGACCTCCTATCGTGCGATTGGCTCATGCGACTGAGCTTCAGTCGCACGATTGAGCAACGCGACTGGCTCATTCGCACGAATGGGTCATGCGACTGGGCTCATTCGTCTGAAATGAATCAGCAGCTGTGTTCTTGACGTGTTTGATCCAAAAACTCAAGTTTTAACCATTCGGATTACGCCATATTCAAAACAGAACATATACACCTCATTTACAACCGTTTCGGGTCCATATTTCGTCAAACTTCGCGAAAACTAGGATCCGAATCCTCGATTTTCAACTTAACAGAAAGATTGACTAAAAGCTTAGATTTAAACATGTTTTTGGATCAATTTTAACCACATACACAGCTTAACATATTCAAGAATCGATCCGTACCAAACGAAACTTACCGAAACGGAGCCAAATCGTTGATTAATCGAAGATTGTTTGAGTTCAGGAAGGGTGTGCGGGATGTGTGTGTTTGGTGTGTATGTGTGTGCAATCTGATCTCTTTTGCACACATACACATACATAATATATATATATTATTTCTAATAACCGCCTCTCATGCGACTGGGCCTCAGTCGCACGATTGAGGACCATGCGACTGGAGCCCATACGCCCATGGTTCGTGCGATTGAGCCTCATACGCACGTCAATCATGCGACTGAGGTTCATTCGCACGCAGGTTATGCGAACACTACTCTTAACCATTAAACGAATATTAAATTTTTCGAATGTTACAATAAACAAGTTATTTTACGGTTCTATAAATTTGAACTCGCATTTTAACTTTTGGTATGTTATATATTTTAGTTCTATTTTAAACAGGATTTAAAACTTTGAATCTCACATACCAGAACATATATGCCCTAAATAAATTATTCATTACTATTTATATGCAAAGTTAATAAAAAATCAAACTTCAGTTTGATCAAACTAGTATGCGTTTCCCTCAAGAATATTTGTTATTCAAATAGATTGTTTATTTAATTAAACAAGTTCTGTATGAATTATATATTATTTGTTGTTTGTATCGATCATGTGTTAAATAAAAAGTTTGAACTGCAACAATAATCATATAACATTTTATCTTAACAATTACTACTAAATAATATTAACTGCTTTGATAAAAATGTAGAACAATCGGTGTTTAGTTACAAAATTACAGATCCTTAATGTTCTTCATTAACCACAACATTCATACAAAAACCCCTGAGCCGAGATCTCAACTATAACGACCCCATCTAAACATTAAATGGGCAATAGTTTCGTATATAGTCTATTATGCATGTAGCCTTTCCTATGAATACAAAAATGTGGATGGTAAATGCTCGCCATTTAGCCTCAAGAAAACTTGTATCGTATAGATGAAGACCAAAAACATAGAATCTACGTACGTATTGACAGACACATCAACCACTTGCTGAGTCGTCTTCACTGTCATCACTTCCATCACTGCACCCATTCAGAGACAACCAGGTATGACAAAAACAACACAGGAATCAGATAACTAAAATGTTGGCATATAGCGTAAGAATGTGATAAATGGGTCAAAAAATAAATTAACTTCAGCAAAAGTTGATAGTGTGGCAGCAAAAATAGAGATGCCAACTTCAGTTTGGGTTGCGTTTTATCTCAGTCGGGCCAAACAGAAAATAAATAAAGGGAGACGAGGTTAAACTTACTGAATGTCACCCAAAGTTTTACTTTTAATACACAAAGCTGATAAGTGTTTCCATTTAAAGATTTTGATAATTGTTGTAATGATTTGTTTGTAATCATTATTAGCACATTCATCACCTTAAAACCTCTTTTTTAAGAAAAAAGAACAAGCGGTTGTTAGCAAACACAACCTAACATGTTTCAACCGGTATTAGAAAATGACCCATTTCATACTGAACCCATTTTGACTAGTCATGTGAGCCATTCATCTATAGGTATGCAATGAAGTGAAAGCATTTGTTATGATCCAATCTTAAAAACACAGTACCTGAATTCAGAAAGCTTTGATATTCGTCTAGCATCTAAGCCAGTAATATACTTTTGTGCTGCTTGAACATTTTCTGTCCCTGAAAAAAATATAACAATATATATCAGAAAAGCAAATTAATGGTATAACAAGCTCAAATAATAGAAGTGGCAATTTTGACCAAATTACTTGCGGTTCGATTTAGGTTGTCTTTTATCTCAACCAATCGCAATTCTTTATTCAAAGATTTAGATTCTTATCGTAAAAGTGTGGTTTTTGTACAATTACAATTTAACAATTAGAATTAAAAATAGCACATACATTAATTATAAGCCCAAAAAAAAGTATACCTAAAAGTTGGAACGTTTTGACTTGTTTTAAAACTAGCACACTCCAACCAGAACCCATTTTGGTCCGTTACACAATCCACCTCACCCACCCATCTTGCCACATCTATGAAATAGCAGAACGTATACCTTTTGTTAACTGAAGAGCATGCAGAGCGCATCTTTCCGCTGCAAGTCTCACAGGTGTGCTTCCATCTTTCAAGCATTCAGCCAGCATAGGACCGTACACTGCAACATGGACCATAATTGCTGTAGGATTTTCCTGCAATAATACCCTTACGTTAAACTGATAGTTAAAATAAAAATATTCTCAAAAAATGACGAAAAAATACATGTATATATACTTTGGCAACGGCTTTAAGTGCAAATAAAGCCCTCCTCCTGACTTCACTGGAATCATCCTGCATGGCCGATGAAATGGCCACAATAGTGCCCTTGTGTGCATTTGTGTTGGAAGGATCCTTCTGAACTTGATGGAGTAGAAGCCTTCCTAAAGCTTTAGTTGATGTTTCACGAACTGGGAACTACATAGAAAAAGTTTTCAGAAAGATGTCGTAATTTATATGTCACAAAAATCAAACGAGGGGGAAGTTTCACATTTTCACCCGTTACAAATAACAAGCACAGAAATGTTAAAACCACCTAACATTTTCAGGTAAACTGACCTGGCCCGAACATAAAAAACCCATAATGACCAACCCAATCACAAGTTACCAGATCATTTGGACCCATTACCCAACCCTATCCTCCCATTTAAAACTGTAATAGTTATTAAAACATGACAAAACCTTTTCATCCTTCAAGTTATTTTTGAGGCAGTCAGCAACGAGTGTGAATGATGAAGATGCTGATATCACCGTAGGAATATGCCTTAGCATTGATGAGATAGTAAGGAGTGAACCATGCCTAGCAGACCAGCTAGCGGATGAAGCATTGTCTGTAAGTTCCTCAAGTAGTTCAAATATTTGATCATTTTCCAAATGCTGCAATTAATAAAAAATAAAAGTTAACAGACCCCAGAAGCCAATGAACATTACAAGATATTCAGATAATAGGATGTTGTGAAAAATATGCAACATAAGAACATATAGTAGACATATTGCTCATTCAACCAACAGAAACTTCAAAACGTAGAATCAGAAACCAAAAAGAGCTAGAAACAGCAACTCCAATCAATTTGCTTACAGATCTGCTAAATTGGGTTATGTTAGTTTAATTCTTTTGTAGTTACTTGTAATGTTTGTTTAGTTGTTTGTTGTTTTGAACTTTTGTACTCAAAAGGTATATAGTGTAAAGTGTAGGGGCTATATTGTAAATGTGTTAGTTAGTTAGAGCTTCTAACTGCTATATATAGTGTTAGGTTTGTAATCTTTGGGTTTAACACCCTACAATAATAAACTACCGGAATTTCAAGTTGTTAATATTTGGTATCAGAGCCCTAATAGGCTCTCGATCTTGGATTCCACCCTCCGACGACTGCAATTACATCGGCGGAGCGATAGTCGGCCACCACTACCTCCTCTCGACTGCAATTCGATCTCGATTCCACTCCCCTATACCCAATTCGACCTCAATTCGGGGTCAATTTCACTCTCCCACACCTAATTCGGTCTCAATTTGATCCCAATTTGATTCTTGTTCCGACAAATGGCCGATCCTTATCGACAATTGGCGGTTAAAGATTCAACCAACGATTCAATCTCTTTCAAGATCCCGATCCTTACTCCCACCACCTACACATCTTGGGCGATCAAGATGGAAGCATTTATGGATGCACAAGGGCTGTGGGAAGCTGTTGCACCCGAGAAAGATGCCACGGTTGATGTAAGACTTGGCAAGAAGGCTAGAGCCTTCATCTTTCAGGCCCTGCCCGAAGATGTGTTACTGCAGGTTGCTGCACACAAGGAGGCTAAGGATGTGTGGGGAGCTCTGAAAGAGAGATTCGTAGGTGAAGACAGGGTCAAGCAGGCCAGACTTCAGACTCTGGATCGAGAGTTTGAAATGCTGACCATGAGTGACCAAGATTCTATTGATGACTTTGCTGGGAGAATTGGTGAGTTAGTGTCAAGGTACAGGGCTCTGGGAACCACAATTGAACCTTCGAAACAAGTCTTGAAAGTTTTGAAGGCTGCTCCGGAGAGACTCCTCCCAATTGTGGCTGCCATTGAACAATTTTCAAAACTTGACAACATGACTTTTGAAGAACTGATTGGTAGGCTAAAAGCCTATGAGGAGCGAGTCAAGCCGGTGTCCCAAGGCAAGAACTCCTCAGGTCAGCTTCTTCTGACCAAGGCTGAGTGGCAAGAAAGGGCCAAAAGTGAAGCTAAGAGCTCAAGGCCTGGTGATGGAAAATCAACTGGCAAAGGTAGAGGGAGGAGTGGGAAGCAATCTGGCAACAGGCCTCATGCTGGTGGAAGTGAGAAACAAGGGGGTGGCAAGAAAGACAAAAGATCCATCAGGTGCTACAACTGTGATAAGCTCGGGCACTACTCCAATGAGTGCAGGGCACCCAGAAGAGAGAACCACGAAGCCCACTTGTCTCGGTCAAAAGAAGATCAGGAACCCACTCTCCTTATGGCAAGGGAGGACCTAGGCCTGTTGGAAGAACATGATGTGTTCCCCAAAGATCTAACTGATGATGTTGACTGTGATTCAAGCTCCTGGTACTTAGATAATGGGGCTAGTAATCACATGACTGGGGTGAGATCACACTTCTGTGATTTGGATGAAGCCATAAGTGGGAAAGTTAAGTTTGGGGATGGATCTGTGGTGACTATCAAAGGCAGAGGTTCTATATGTCTCCAATGTAAAAATGGAGAACACAGGGTAGTCACACATGTGTACTACATACCTGCCTTAAAAAGTAATATCCTGAGCTTGGGTCAACTGGATGAAGTTGGCTGCAGGATTGAGATGAAGGGGGGTTTTCTTTGGGTGTTTGAAACCAGTGGAAGGATTCTATTGAAGGTCCAGAAAGGAGAAAACAGGCTCTACAGAGTGAATCTCAATATAGCACACCCTGAGTGCTTGTTGACTGTGATTGAAGATGAAGCATGGAAGTGGCATGCTAGGCTTGGTCACCTGAGTTTCGATTCAATGACTCAAATGTCCAGACACAGTATGGCCAGAGGGTTACCAAGAATCTCACATAAGGCCCAAGTATGTGAGAGTTGTTTGGTAGGGAAACAGAGGAGACACCCTTTTCCCAAAGCCAGTGTCTACAGGGCAAAACAACCCTTAGAACTGGTGTATGCAGATCTATGTGGACCCTTTGACCCACCTACATCCGCGGGGAACAAGTACTTTATGCTTGTGGTGGATGACTTCTCAAGATACATGTGGGTGTACATGTTGAAGAGCAAAGATGAGGCACCAGAATTTTTTGAAAGATTCAAACAGCAAGCTCAGGTGGAAACAGGTTTTATGCTCAAGGCCTTAAGGACTGACAGGGGTGGAGAGTTCACTTCTAAAACCTTTGAGCAACTGTGTACAATGGATGGGATTAAAAGATATCTTACAGCCCCTTACTCTCCACAGCAGAATGGGGTGGTGGAGAGGAGGAATCAAACCATCATGGGGATGGTTAGATCCAGCTTGAAAGCTATGGATATGCCCTTGTATATGTGGGCAGAAGCTGTAAGACATGTTGTTTATGTGTTAAACAGAGTCCCCACAAAGGCTTTCGAGAAAATCACTCCATATGAGTGTGTGTTTACTAGGAAGCCTAACTTGAAACACTTGAGAGTGTTTGGCTGCAAGGGACATGTAAAAGTTCCTAGTAACACTGTGAAAAAATTGGATGACAGGAGTATTCCAATGGTTCATCTTGGAATGGAACCTGGGTCTAAGGCCTATAGGATGTTTGATCCTGTCTCTAGAAGAGTGGTGGTAAGTAGAGATGTCTTGTTTGAAGAACACTTACCTTGGAGTTGGGAATCACTAAGTAAAGAAGATTCAAGAAAGGCATACTCAGAGTTTGGGGTGGTTAACCTGCCTGCCCCTGGACATAGACTGTCAAATCATGTTCAAGAGGTGAGTGGCAATACAGTATCAGGAAGTTCTGAGTTTAGTGAAGAGGAGCCACATTCAGTATATGGTTCAGGGGGTGCTGATGACAATGCAGATGTGGAGGGAACTTCAGGATATGCATCAGAAGTTGATCATGTCCCAAGATCAACCTATGATGATACACCTCCCAAAGGATTTACTTCCTTAGATGATGTGTTTGAGAGAACTGAAGTATTAGAGAAGATTCCATTTGAACCTCCTAGATTTGATGAGGCAGAAGTGTTATTACATATGAATGAACCAGTGGGTTTTAAGCAAGCCAGAGAGAGTGCTGAGTGGATGAATGCCATGAGAGATGAACTCAGCAGCATAGAAAAAAATGGAACCTGGGAATTGGTGCAGTGTCCTAAAGGTGTGAAACCTATTGGATTGAAGTGGCTCTTCAAGCTAAAGAAGAATGCATAAGGGGAAATAACTAGACATAAGGCAAGGTTAGTTGTGAAAGGGTATGTGCAGCAATATGGTATTGATTATGAAGAGGTCTTTGCACCTGTGGCTAGGCTAGAGACTGTGAGAGTCTTGTTAGCCATTGCTGCAGTAAATCAGTGGGTTATTCACCATTTGGATGTGAAGACAGCCTTTCTCAATGGTGATTTGAAAGAGGAAGTGTATGTGGAAGAACCTGAGGGTTTTGTGAAAAAGGGACAAGAAAGTAAGGTCTATAGGCTGATTAAGGCCTTATATGGACTCAAACAAGCTCCAAGAGCTTGGAATCAGAAGCTTCATGATACCTTGATAAAGTTTGGGTTCCTAAGATGTCCTAGGGAACATGCTGTTTACAAGAGAAGGTATGATAAGGGAGTTGTTATCATAGGGGTCTATGTGGATGACATTATAGTGACTGGTTCATGTGAAGAAGTCATAAGAGAGTTTAAAGACATGATGATGTCTTGTTTTGAGATGTCAGATTTGGGTCTCTTACATTACTACTTAGGGATTGAAGTTAAGCAATGTAAGGATGGTATCTTTGTTTCACAATCTGGTTATGCTAAGAAAATACTAGAGGATCAGGCTTTATTGGAATGCAATGCTACAAAGATTCCAATAGATCCTGGTGTGAAGCTGGGTAAAGATGATGATAGTGAAGCTGTGGATTCTACAAGGTATAGGAGGGTGATTGGATGTCTGAGATATTTGACACAGACTAGGCCTGACATTAGCTATGCAGTAGGAATAGCTAGCAGGTTTATGGAGAAGCCTAAGGTCACACATTGGCAGGCTGTTAAAACTATTTTGAGGTATGTGAAGGGTACATTGACTCATGGAATCTGGTATAGAAATGGTGAAGCAGGTGAGCTAATAGGGTATAGTGATAGTTCTCATGCGCCTACTAAGGCAGATGGCAGGAGCACCACCGGGATGGTTTTCTATTTTGGTGGAGGTCCTATTAGCTGGGTGAGTCAAAAACAAGAGACAGTTGCATTGTCTTCTTGTGAAGCCGAATTTATGGCTGCTACTGCAACTGCACAGCAGGCCATATGGCTTAAGGGGTTGATTGAGGAGTTACTTGATAAAGTAATGGGTCCTATCTTGATCTATGTTGATAATAAATCTGCCATACAGTTGATGAAAAATCCAGTTTTTCATGACAGATCCAAGCATATAGATGTGAGATATCATTATATTAGATCATGTGTTGAAAGGAAGTGTGTGATGGTGAGACACATTGAGGGAAGTGAACAAAAGGCAGATATACTTACTAAAGCATTGCCCCGGATAAAGTTTGCTGAAATGAAGAGTAAGCTAGGAGTTGGAGACTTAAAAGAATTAAGGGGGTGAATGTTAGTTTAATTCTTTTGTAGTTACTTGTAATGTTTGTTTAGTTGTTTGTTGTTTTGAACTTTTGTACTCAAAAGGTATATAGTGTAAAGTGTAGGGGCTACATTGTAAATGTGTTAGTTAGTTAGAGCTTCTAACTGCTATATATAGTGTTAGGTTTGTAATCTTTGGGTTTAACACCCTACAATAATAAACTACCGGAATTTCAAGTTGTTAATAGGTTACATTATAATCTCTAATGATTCTAACATGTTAAATAGAAAACATCTAAATAGAAAAGAGTCAAATGAGTCAATAAACACGCAGGTATATCTAAATGTAATCATCTCCACACTACATAAATAGATGAACTTTAATCTGAGCCAACCCAAACCCCCCAACCTGCGCACTTTGCCATCTCTATCCAAAACTTAAAAACATAAACAAGTGATCTTGGTAAGAATATAAGGAAACTAAGAGAAGAATAACAAAGCACATAACACAAACCTCAGATAAAATGCCCAAAATTCTTGCTGTAGAACCTCGTATCAAATCATCCTCAATGTATATTAACTCCTTCAAATAATCGAAGACACGAGTCTTAACGGGAGCACTAACACTCTTCCCAGCATGCTTGATAACACCTTTTAAAGCTGACAATATCGCCTCACGTACTCCACCATCAAATGCCTATTAATATGTAAAATTACCAATGTCAGACCATTATGAGCAGCATATGGTTAAAAACATGCACACAAACACAAGTCACAAGCATAACCTGCAAGTTGGATAGAAGATCGCCAACCAGAGGATCAACCCTGGTGCTTAGTGCACTAAGCTTCCCAAGTGCTGATGCAGCACTTGAACGAACAGTCCTGCATTGGTGTTCAAATAGTAAAGCGAATGAGAATGCCCATTTAAACAATTAAAAAAATAAAAATCTTACCTTGTGCTGTCTTGCAAGCATTTAACAAAGGTGGTCTGCAGCTGGGGAAGAAAAGGTTTTAGAGCAATCCCACCCTTTCCTATTATGATGGTCAATGTTGACAAAATAGCACTTTTCACTTGCCATGAGAACCTATCGCCTATAATTCGAATCAACGGCCTGTAATGATCAAAATAAAACAGAAAAGTCAAGAAACTAATAGAACATGGATAAAAAATACTTAAATTCAAGACAGCCTGCCTTTGAGTACAGTAATCCTTGTAAAAAAATATTAATCACAAACCAGAAAGTCATTATAACACACAAGACAAAAGATATAATAAGGAAAAGAAGACAAAAAAGGAGAAAGCTTCAGTTCTTTTAAATCTGAGGTGGCAATTTTGATCCGCTTGCATGGAAATGATTCAGGTTGTATTTTGTTAATCATACGTCAAAAGGGTTAAAAAACACTACTAGGAAAGGGTTTAAATAGATTAAAGTCGGATAAAAGTTTGTTTAAAGCAATAAACCTATAGGTCATTTTTATTTTAAATATATTTATAATGTAGTTTCTAAAATATACTAAACAAACAAACATACATACCCAGTGTATCCCGCTGAAAGCAGGGTCTGGGAGGGGTATGTGGTATTGTGGTGGCAAGTCTTCCCTCTATCTTGAAAGATAGAGAGACCGCTTCCGAAGAGACCCCCGACTCGTTAACAAAGGCAATAACAATAGTGATCTAAAATATACTAATACATTAATTATCAAAAAACAAGGCATGATACTTACCCTGTGATAGGAATAACAAACTCCTTGAGTGCTTTTTCGCTTGTTACCTCAATTAGTTCTCCAAGACCCTGGGCAGCCTGTTCTCTTAATTCTGCTGACCCACTTATCAGGCCCTGAAGTTCAATCAAAAGGATAAAACAAATATTATCGACAATGATAACTATCAAGCAGGAATTTATAACTCAATATTTGTTCAAACTATAATAAAAAGTAAAGTAAAGTTGGGCCAAATACAGAACAAACCAAATATTGTCATCTTGAAACGCCTCACATTTGTTTGCGACAACCACAACTAATTTCTCTTTATAAATCATAGTTAACTTGTCAAAGTTCATGCAGGTCTTTTCCTTAAATATTATAAGCAATACTATGTTTTTTAAGAAATATTATGGAAGATACTTATGTTTCATTTGAGAAATGTACTTTACTTGATATTTGAGTTCTATAGTACACCACCAACTTTTGTAGCAAAAAGCTACTAATAAATGTTTATCTCCAACTAAGCTCACCCATAAAAAAAGCAGCTAAAAATGATTATTCCCAACTGAGCTTACACAACAATAAATAAGTACCTGAAGATATATGGGAAGCAATGGCTGAAGAGCTTTTGGGAGACAAAAACCAGGTATAACAATGGGCCCACCCTGTACATTAATCAACATATAAATAGTGTTTAGGATGCATTATGTTCAACAAAACATTGAAATCATAGCAAAACATAAATGCATTAATAATATATGAACAATGTTGTAACACTGAAATGCAGGGGTGGTTATGTTTCATATCTAACATTTTGAATAGAAAAAAAAAACAAAAAAAAGAAGAAGCTAAGTTTAAATATTATTCAAATGGCTCTAAAGTTGTCTGATGGGTATTGTGTTGCATTTGATATAAAAAGGCCAAATCTTGAATAATGTTATTATGTAATCATATTTGACACACTAGTCATCTAAAAGAAAGGGCAAATTGCCAAAAATACGTAGATGAATATTCCAAATTTGAGAAGTGGGTGAGAGTAATTTGTTCTCTTATCCAAAGGAGTGAAATTTCAGGTTTTGACAAACTTAAAAGATTAATAGCTAATTATGACAAATTAAAAAATCAGAGTTCAAATATAAACAAACAAGAGACCAAAACTTCGCTTCGGATTTAACCCGACCCAAGTAACCCAGCCATAACTGTTTTTAAGTTGCACCAGAAAACGTTATCCACAACGTCATTTTAACGTATAAAACATCCTAAATCGATTTTAAGTTAAAAAAATATTGGTATAAAAATAATATAGTTTTGTAGTTATATTCAAAACACTAATCATTTAAAAGGAAAGTAGGATAAATAGCACTTGAGGCTCCAACCTGACCTGACACTCTAAACTGGCCCCCTCAATTACCCGTTCCCCAACCAGTTGTGACTTGTAAGGCAACCCGACCAACCAACAATTTTACCAGCTGTAGTAAAATTTTAAACACACTGTTAAAAGGACAACCACAATTTCACCTTTTTCTTTCTACGTTCCTTGTCTCTAGATGTAGAAACAGCATCACGGACTAATTTTATATATGATGGGAGGTTTTCTTTCGGAACTGAACCAACAACTCTTGAAAGTGCTTCCCAGGCAGCCTGTTATACAAATTAGAAGATACACAAAAAGGGAATATGAAAATAAGGATGATTTGAAATAAAATATATTACCAATACAGTAGCAGAATCTGAGTCGCTCAGCAAAATGATGAGCGTGGACATCATATTAGGTGCTTCATCCACCAGATACAATTTACTGTTTTTGAAGAAATATCCAATTAAATATGCAGAACTGCACCTAATTGAAGCCTGCAAGTTGTAACAGCATAGGTGAGAAAGAAAGATAGATAAAGACTGGTAACAGGTTAAATCTCAATTAATATTTGATCAGATCCATTAGCACGATCCAGCAGATATGGTCCCCGTAGTTTTAAAAAGCACGCCACAGGTGTGAGGCGGTCGAGGCAGTTAAGAAAACGCCTCAACTATGGTGAAGCCAGAGATCATAAAGCAGGCCGGAGACAACTCTTCAAGCACTTCCTGTAGAAATGAGTACAAGACAGTCCTTGCTTGAATCTAGCGTTGCTGGTCGCCCGAGTTGCAACGAAGTTGCAGGTCACCGGAATAAGGAAGGAGGGAGAGGGGACAAGTACAAGAGAAGATCAAAAATGAAAAGGCAATCAAACTTTAAAAGAGTGAGTAGGATAACTTGTTTTCTTTTGTGCGGAGTGCAAGTTTTCTTTTCTACCAACCAACCATACCCAGTAAATCCTACTTATAGGCTATAGCCTAGCTATTGGTGGTGTCTCGGGAGGGTGAGATGTAAGCAAACCTTGCCTCTATCCCTAGAGAGAGAGGCTGCTTCTAGAGAGACCCCCGACTCAAGAAGAAACTGCAGAGAATCATATAACAGAAATATATAACACAGACACACTACCAAGGTTTGTGAACACACCATACGCACACTCGAAAGCTATTGCTAACAATAACATGGTGAACACATAGCTAATAATATAAATACCACGCATAGCAGACACATAAGTATACTAAAACATAAACATACAAAGTCCACTATAAGTTAGGAGAAGTCTAATGTACAATAGAAGTCTAATCCATTGTACATAACCAAGACACATCCACATCCCCTAAAAGTCATTAACCTTAATCCAACGCCTCCATGAATTCCTATTTTGGACAATGTTTTCAAAGAAGCACCTGTAGCACCCAAGGCAGGTTGGGCCTACCTCTACTCCTCTGACAACTACAGTGAGGGTTTCCATTACCCTAAACGGTGATTTTGTCTTCCTCCTCATGACATGCCCAAACCATCTTAATCTCCCCTCTCTTATCTTATCCACTATCCTAGCCACTCCTAACCTAGCTCTATAAACCTTATTTGTAACCCGGTCTACAGTGTGTAAAGTTTGATTTTCTACAGTGTACAATATAGTCAATCGTCAACATGACTCGTTCTATCAAGATCCAAGATAAAACAGAATGACCCATTTATCCCGATTATAAATTGGAAGTTCCATGATCAGTACTTTAGTCATCCTCCATATACCCAAAATACACCCCTCTTTCCCAACCTCCCTCATCTCGTAAAAACATTTTTTTGACTATAACAATTTCTATTTTCCTATATAGTTGCAATCAAACATCAAAAGTAAGTAGCTTATTTCTATGTCACAATTTTTATTAGTAGATATGATCTAAAGGATATACAATTCCAGGGTCACAATTTCTATTTTCCTATATAGTTGCAATCAAACATCAAAATTCAAAATTAAGTAGCTTATTGATAATGAACTTTTATGCATGCAATTTATATAACAATAAACTTTAAAGATATTAATTATTTTTTAAGGATAAGACATTCTAAAGGAGAAGAAGCAGTTTGTTGTCTCAAAATCTTGTTGATTTCAGAATATTAACTTTCTCCAAATATGATGTTTTACAGTGTGACCAGTTTACTAAATCATAAGTAGTTATATAATGACACAATTTTTAAGCCTAGTTGCGTTTTGTATTAGAACAACTTAAAGAAGATGACTGTCTTATACAGTTAAAGTTCCAAAAGAAAATTATCATACTATAAAATCCATCATGTACTACGATAGTACAAACAGCCAGTACCTGATTATCCCCAACCCCCTTAAGAAGCTCTGATAATAAATACTCAATCCCTTCATCATCAATGACCAACACCACAGTTTCTGCAGCCTTCTTCGCAAGGTTTTGGACATCCTATATATGCATATGAAGGACAATTTAGCAAGAAAGGTATTATAGAGATCAACAGTGGAGATGCAGTACAATATATTTAAACACAGAAGTGTAAGCTAATATAAAATAGTAACCACCCATATCAGCATACCACATGATTATCATCTCCCATTGCAGAGAGCAAGGCAGGAAGAACTGTTGACAGATGAGCATTTAAACCAGCACCTGCCACCTCTGCAACAGCTCCTAGAGCATGTGCATTAAACGCCCTGTAAACATGACTCCGCAAACGATTAGCATCATATACCGAAGTGTCAAAAAAAAACTAACTGGATACTAGGGTGCATACGAGAGAGGAAGATGAACAAGCTTTGGCAGTATATGAGGCAACACAGCTGCAGTCCTGACACTGTTTATAATGGGATTTATTTTAGTATTAAATAAGAATTGTTTCCCAAAAAATCGAGAAACTATAAATATGGCCGTAATGTGTTGTTCCTTTCACCTCAAAATTTGTTTCAGACCATCGAGGGCAGTATCTGCCATGTCATCATCTTCCAAAGCATGAAGAAGAGTTGGGACAATTTCGTCAATTGCTTGCATTCCAGCACTCTACAGAAATATATACATGTATAAAAAAAAATTCACACTGCTATGTGGTAAATTTCAATTGGAAAGTACTATGAAATGGTACGTCCTAGTATCGTTTAAGTAACGGGCCACACTGGCTAAATAAAGAAAAGTTAAAAAGGAAACAGATTGACCAGGTAAAAAGACGCCCGAACTCCGAAGTGTAATTTTCATAAAAAGACCTAAATCATTTTCAACAAAAAAACAAGATAGATGTTGAAAAGATACAAATTTTGTAATCGTATTGGCACAATATTTATCAATAAAAATGTTTCAAAAACCTGGACAAGAAGGGTTTTATCGGTCTCACCCTACACAAACAACCAGTTTGACCCGCAACCCAACCCACCTGACCCGTCCATTTTGCCACCTTTATAAAATGTGAGTACCTTGTACAGAGTACTAAATGCAACCCCAGCAGATTCACGGACCTCAACCATGCTGTAAAAGAAATTAAATATAAATCAAAATTGCACAAATACTACAATTAACAAAAACAAAAATAAGAAACTATATGTACCTATCACAAAGAGCTGTACGGATGGTGGGAATAAGCTCATCCATGAAACTTAATAACTGGCTTCTACCAGCACTAGCCATCACTTCACTCAAACCAGTACATACACCCTGTAAACAAAACAATAAACTAAATAACAAATAACTTGTAAGAAATAGATCAAAGGGGTAAAAGAGTAGAATACTTGTCTTCTACTAGAATCAGGGTCCTTCAAGCCTTGAGATAAAATAGGAATAACCATAGGAAGAACTCTCTCCCCAAGCTTCCTAACAAGCTCACCCAACGCTCGTCCAGCAGCCTTTAACAAATAATCAAGAATTCAGTTTCCAATACATCTGTATAAATTAAAAAAAAAATACTGAAACCTTATAGACACATGTAACAGAAACATAATACCTGTCGCCTTTCAGAGGATGGTGATGCAAGAGAAGTGATAAGGGTATTCATCAAAACTGGCATTATCTCCTTTAATGTTTTAGGCGTATTAGCAACTATAGTCTTCCATACATGTAAGGCAGCCTGAAGAAAGAACACATAGAACAACGTATCAGACATGTTCACTTACATATTGGCTCATTTACATATGAGTGGACTGATGTGGTTCTTTAAAGCCTCTAATTAGCGTCCACAAACAAAATGGATTAAAATATAGTTACAGAATTGTCAATTTTACCCATAAAGTGTTTAAGATACCACTGACTTGCAGTGTTTCTATAAAGGATATTATCAGTAAAATAGGGAAACATGAACTATGATCTTGGGACAGAGGGAGTGGTTAAAAGAGAAACAATTTAAAACATAAATAGAGCAATGGGTTGAGATGTCAAAAGTTTAATCATGATTTGTGCACTTGTAAAAGTTGAAGGGTCAAAGATGAAACTGTGAAGAAGAAAATCATAAAAAAACGACTGAAGATGTTGTTTGATTAAATGTTGTTTGGTAGGATATATGGTAGAGATTTGCTTTTGGTTTGTTTCGTTATAGTAAGAGTGGAACTTGCTTTAGGGAGCAAGTTACGTGTTTAGTAACTTTTACAAATGGTAAGGTTCTTGTAACATATTTGACAAACTATATACTTTTAAATCAAATTGCGACCTTTTGTGTAAATCCGACCTAGCTTGTTTCACCCCGTTAATCAGACAATAAACATGCATCAAGTAAAAATAATTTGACATGAATTATTTATAAAAAAAATTATTAGATAGTAGAAGAATAAGTGTTTCAGCCTTTTGGGTCAACCAGACCTGCCCATTTCAACATGTCACCCTACCCACCCAAACAACTGATTCAGCCACCTCTACCCACATTGCAACCAACAATATCATACCTGTCGAACTGAAAGGCTCACATCTGTCCGAACCATATAAAGTGCAGCAAGCACTTCATTACGTTTAGCTTTACCAAGTACTTCAATAATGGCACGTCCTTGTGCTTCAGTACTTGCACCTTCATCATCACTGCCACCCTCAAGAAGAGCTTTTCCAGAAGTACCAGCAACCTTATAGAAACAGACTTCAATTAAAAATAAAAACAGGTTCTCAAAGTAATACACTAATAAGAGGATAATGTACCTTAAATAATAGATCACCCAAAAGTTCAACAGAACTTTGGCGGATACGCCAGTTATCATTGAATATACCGTCTTCTACAGCTGGAAGAAGTAAAGGCAGAGACCTGACCGCAGAATTAGCAAAAAATAGAAAAGTAATAAATCAATAAACAGACAGACTTATAATTATGGTAAAAAGCCACCCGTTTTATGCCAAACAATCGAGCAACTTTTTATTATATCAAACAACTTACGTAATAGCATAATGCTCAACAAGTATGTGCCCAGCACCAAGTGCAGCCTCACGTACAGATTCATTTTCATCCGCAAGACCTGATTACAGTTTAAAAATGTGTTAGGTTAATATGCTTCAATCTAGTTAAAATGAATATTAGGTGAAACAACCCTAAAATAGACATAAATTAAAGAAGCACTGGCACACAGAGAAAAAATGAACTTAAAGATTGGTGGCAAGTTCGACCTACTTACATATGAAGGGGTCGATTATGTTGTCTAATATCTTTAAGTGTCATAATAAATAAATAAATAAAATAGCAAAAACGGAGAGAGCTGTTAACACCAAAATACATTTTTGACCTCAAAAAAGGAAGGGCATATTTACACCAAAATAAATTCTGCCTGGAACAAAAGAATGGCCTGTTTACAAAAAAACATATTGTTGACCGTCACTTGATTCACCCAACACGCCCAAATATGATAAGTTGTCTCCCTATAATAAAGACTGTGCTTAAGTCATCTGTAAAATGATCCTTACCATCTAAGATGGATGGTAGCACCTGCTGCAAGTAGTTTTGGAACTGCACGCCTAATGATCTTGGCAGATACTACATGAAAAATAACCTTAGGAGTACAGAAAGCAAACATACAACTAAAGTACAAATTCGGAATCAAAGTAACTTGAAACAATTGAAGAAACAGGCCCACCTTGAAAAGTGTCAAATAACCATCACGTACAGGTGCCTTTGGATGAGAGCAGTTACGTATGATGTCAGGAAGAAGGTTCTCAAAATACTCTGTTCCAAGAGCAGCCAAGACCTAGAAACAGAAGTTCTTTTATATTGGTCCAATAAACAAATCCCTATAACTGACTTTTATAGACCTATAGTAATGATATTTAACTCAACTCTTAGTAAATACTCAGTACGGTAGGAAGACTACACACATGCATACAAATCTCCCTACTCTAATAAAAGAGTAACTATGGGTGAGAAACTACATTAATTACTAACAATATCATTTAGTTCTCTTTTGGATTATAAATGGTTTTTTAAAAAATTAAGAAAAATATCATTTTAAAAAATTATAAATTTTGAGGCTCACGTCTGGAAAGAATCTTTTTCAAGACTCTGTCTCCTATGTTGACCTTTCTCTATTTGTATTGAAAATAATGCTTAATTCGTTTTTGGAAAAAACAAAAGTTAAAAGAGTTAATATCATTGTTTTATTACTTATAGTCCTTAGTGATACGAAATTTCAATCATATCTTATCTTAAAATATCATTTTATAATTAATACATTTTTCAATCATATCATTTTATATATTCAACCCGTGTAATACACGGGTTCACTAAAGCTATATATATATATATATATATATATATATATATATATATATATATATATATATATATATAACACACACATATGCACATACAAGGCTCATAAAGAGTTAGGAATGTGATTGGAAAAAAAGAAGCTAGATCCTCTCTCAATATTGTTAGGTGACTAGAGAATAAAAAGCAACTTAAAATATGTTATTAATAAATAACTACCATTACAGAAAATTATAACGAAAGTACGAAAGCTACATAGGATGACTATAAGGTTTGTCACAACTCGAAGTGGTTAAAAACATGTAAATCTTTGTAATAGGATGAACTGGTTTGTGTTGGTCTGGATTTGCCAGTTTATAATGTAAAAGGGTCAAAATGACCCACCCAACTAAATACCAACCACCCCCAAACCTTACCAATAGCTACTGCTATGAGTGGAATTTTACTAGGTATGTTTGTTTACTAAGTATTAAGCACAATAAACTTAAAAGTTATAATAACAACAGTAATGATAATTATAATTGCTACTGACCTCACTCAACCCTTGAGCAGCACCAGATCGTTCAACGTTATTACCATCAGACTTGAGTGTATCTAGCAACCATGGAACAAGATCTGGGAAGTTTTCTTCACCCATTCCTCTGATCAGAGATCCAACGGCCCTCGCTGCTACAGACCGAACTTCAGGAATCGGATCCACTAATACCTGTTATAAGTTATGTTTTGATCAACAATAATACATTTATGATTATGAATTAATTATAGCCATATCCTACTGTTAGGGATCCGGGTTTAGATCGACACACAAACACAAACAAACTGCGAGAGAAAATAATAACAAAGATGAACACGCGAGATTTACGTGGTTCGGTCGATGTGACCTACGTCCACGGGCTGCAACCAGGATAATACTTTTATTGCTTTCTGCCTCACTCGTGAGGAATTACAAGTACAATACACAATATAAATAGGCAAAATTAGGGTTTACAACTTAATCCCCAAGAAATCCCTAATGGGCTAAAATTAAATAAAAACGGCCAATTCTTTAATTTAATTAATCTGCCACTAAGTTGTCTTTTAACCCGAGCCCAACAAGACTCCACAAACCCAACAATCTCCCACTTGGAGGCTTGATCATCTTCTAACTGCCTTCCGATGTGAACACTTGTACCTCTTGTAATCTTTCTCGTCTTCCTGGTTGCAGCGGCCTTATCATCAGTTAACCTGAAGGCCCATTGAAGCTCCCTCGAGCTTCAACATATCAGTCACGGCTGTATCTGCCCCTGACCTGTTCTCCGTCCCTACCGGCTCCCACTGAAACAAACTGCCAGACCCTCGAATACCTTGAGAACAAACACTCTCCATATTTAGCAAGTAATCCTCTGGAGAGATTTTATCAAATGGAATATTAGTTCTTTCAACCCACTGTTGTCTAGGAGCTGTAACTGAAGCACAGCCTGTACTCCCACTGCCACGAAATCCTTTAACTGGTTTTCCTGAACTCTTCCATGCATATTCACTTTGAATCTTTCCTGTGACTCTAGGTTTCTTACTTGCAAAGCAAACCTTCTTCTGCCCACGAGATTCTGTAAATTGGATTTTAGTCTTTTGCTGAACTAGAACATCACTTCCTTCAGATGTTAAATTGACCATATACAATGAACCCATTTTCTTTCCACGAGCAATGACAAGATTCCCTTTAACAACTTTCCACTGCTTATTCCCGAACTTAACCTCATGTCCCTGTTCATCCAACTGACCGACAGAAATCAACTGTTTCTTCAAATCAGGAATCACTCTGACATCTTTCAAAGTCCATGAACCAGCTGAAGTAACTAAATCCATGTCACCCATGCCCGTAACATCAAGAACATCATTGTTCGCCAGTCTTACCTTACCAAAATCACCTTCTTTTAGATTCTGCAATGCTTCGCTGCTGTGGGTAGCATGAAACGAAGCTCCAGAATCCATGACCCATGAATCCACACTACTCTCCACGCTACAGATTAAAGCATCATCATCTGAGTAGTCTGCTGCAGTGTTGACTTCTTTTTGATCATTCGGACACTGATTCCTAAAATGTCCCACCTGTTTACAGTTCCAACATGTCACATCATTTCGAGCCCTAGATTGACTCCTTTTCCTGTTCTTGCTCCCACTACCTCTGTTATTCTTTCTTCCTCTGCCAACATTCAGTAATTCACTTGATGTTTCACCTGAATTTCTTCGTCTGGTGTCTTCGCCCATAACAATATCCCGGACCCCATTTAAAGTGAACGTGCTGGTGGAACTAGTAATCGCTGTAACAGTACCAGCCCAACTATCAGGCAATGATGATAACAGTAGTATAGCCTGAACCTCATCCTCGAATTTGATGCCAACTGACCCAAGTCTTGACAAAATCGAGTTTAAGTTGTTGATGTGCATTAAAATTGAACTTCCCTCTTTCATCTTTGTATTAACCAGCTCTCGAATCAAGAAAACTTTATTTGCTGCCGAAGGCTTCTCGTACATATTAGATAACGCATCCATGATACCTTTCGCTGTAGTTTCCTTCAGAATGTTGAACGCAACATCCTTTGTCAGCGACAACCTAATAAATGCCTTGGCCTTTTTATCTAAAGTTTTCCACTCAGTTGCTTCCATCTTTTCTGGTTTATCACCCAAAACAACATCCAAGTCTTTCTGAACAAGCAAATCCTCCATTTGCATTTTCCACCAACCAAAGTCGTTTCCATTAAACTTCTCAATCTGAAGTTTTCCGCTCTCACCCATTATCTCAAACTACAATTTGTTTACTAATCGAGTCAAGACTGAAAATAGTGTCAAGCACAACTATGGCTGGCTGCCTGAACTTGAGTGTTGTTCTATTGAGCACTACCCTTTTTCCTCAGTCTTAAAAAAATAGTAAACAAACGAGTTCAACAACGCACCTGAGAATTTCACGACTTTGAATCTTGGTTACTATTGTGACACAAAAAGGTTATTCTTTTTTTTCCTCTTCTTGGTGTGCGATAAACCAACTGTTGAGAATCCAAAAAAGACAAAATAGGTTGCACCCTCCTTTTTTTAATCAATAATGATGTGATGACAAGCTACCAAGCAAGCTGCTGCTTTGTTGTTGATGATATGCTGATAGCAGGTTCAGACATTGCAGAGATTAACAAGTTGAAGAAACAGCTGTCTGCAGAGTTTGAAATGAAAGACTTGGGTCCAGCTAAGAAGATACTTGGTATGAGCATCACCAGAGATCACAAGAACGGTTCTCTAACTTTATCTCAGGAGAAATACATTCAGAAGATATTAGAGAAGTTCAGAATGAATGATGAGAAGACTACTACTCGAAATACTCCATTGGCGAGTCATATTAAGCTTTCTAAAGATCAGTCTCCAAAGACAGAGAAAGACAAGGCCGAGATGACGAAGGTTCCTTATGCATCGGCTGTGGGCAGTCTTATGTACGCAATGGTATGCACAAGGCCCGACATTGCTCACGCAGTGGGAGTTGTCAGCAGGTATATGTCTAATCCGGGGAGAGAACACTGGGAGGCAGTTAAGTGGTTGCTCAGATATTTGAAGGGTACTTCAAAGATGGCATTATGTTTCAAGGGTAGAGATGCTATTCTCAAAGGTTATTCTGATGCTGACTTGGGTGGATGTAATGAGACCTACAAGAGTACTACAGGGTATGTGTTCACTATGGGTGATACAGCAATTTGTTGGATGTCTAGGCTCCAAAAGAGCGTGGCACTTTCTACTACAGATGCTGAGTACATGGCAGCCGCTGAGGCTAGTAAAGAGCTCGTTTGGTTGAAGAATTTTCTGGGTGAGTTAGGCAGAAAACAGACTAAGTATCCATTGTACTGTGATAATGAAAGTGCTGTTAAACTAGCAAAGAATCCTTCTCATCATGGGAAGACGAAGCACATTCATATCAGAAATCATTTCATCAGAGGGCTAATCAGCAGTGGTACTATTCAGTTGAACAACATCAAGGGGAACAAGAATCCAGCAGACATGTTCACTAAGTCTGTCACGCTGGATAAGCTGAAGCTTTGCAGGGCTTCAGTTGGCCTTCAGGAATAGTTGAGAAGGCAGGGGTAACTAGGAGGAGCTAAACCAGTTCGGGTTTATTTATAAGTACAAGACAATGCAGTTGAAGACATTTTGCGCATTCAGGTGGAAGCAGGTTGAAGTGTCTGACGCATTCAAGTGGTGGGTTAGAGAAGATGTCTCGAAGCCCAAGTGGGAGATTGTTATGTTGTGGGCTCCGACCCATCTCGGGTGGGCCCGGTGGGCCCGGTATTAATTGTAGACAGAATTAGGAAAGTTGTAAACCCTAATTGTCTAGTTAGTATATATACATATCTCTTGTACTTGTAAAGTTTATCACTCAATAAAATCAGAAAACCCTAGTTGCCCCAAGTGAACGTAGGTTACACAACGTAACCGAACCACTATAAATCTCGTGTCTCGTTTATTGCTTTCGATTATTGTTCTCGTGTTTTGTGTTCGTGTGAGCGATCTGATCCTAACACCTACCATAGCACTGTAAATAGATACATGTATGACAAAAAGGTGAAAAAGACCCAAATAAAAAATTCCAGTCCTAAACAAGCTGCTAAAGCCCAGCCCCTCACTTTGGAAAAGAGCATGATTTGGACCCACAGACAAACTAGTACTAACAAATTTTCTTCAAATTATTTGTTTTAATAGTTAATTAGTGATTATCAAAATGTATATTCCTGAAAAATGTTCACAGTGAAGCTATTATTTTAAATTAGAACAAGATACTTTGAATCTAAATATAGACCATTTGAACAATTTGATTTTATGGATCTTAAAGATACAACTTTCTCAAAACTTCCTCATATAGTAAAAATATAACTTTCTCAACATACAAATAATAATTATGTTACCTGAATTAAATTAGCTCGAAAAAAAAATTATGTAGTGTACAAATCATCATAAAGTGCATCTATATTTCATGAAAAAAACCCTAGAAGATCAGACCTTTAGCACTGGGCTTTCAAGACTAAATGGATTACAAGGAAAGCACTTCTACACCAGACATAAATGGCCTTTCTGATCAAAGATTAGGTTCAAAAGGCAAACAAAATGAACATAATAGATGAAAGAAAAAAAACAATTTTAGGTGTAGCATAAAAGACTGGGCCTTCAGGACTGGAGTCTCGAGCCTAAACGGGTTTTATCCATAAAATACTCAGCCCAGAACCAAAACTCGCTGACTCAATCCCAGGGTCGATTGTGTCTCTAGTTGCAACATTCATAAAGGTCAAGCGATTCAATATACGTGTGTATTCGTACATAAAGTATACCTTTTTAATTTCAGGTAGAAGCAATCCAATATAAGGAAGCATATCATTTGGGTCAGTGACTAATGAACACATATTCCCAGCTATTTGTGCAGCCTTCTTTTTCGTTTCTGCACTTCTTTCTCTCAACCCACGATGAACGATCGGCACCAAAAGGGCAAGTGAAGGAGCATCAATTGAATTAATGAATGTCGTCTGCAGAGGACCAATAAACACCCATCAAATTAAAAAATACATATGTATATATTAGTATAGATATATAGGAGATGGTTTTATGCAGAACATTATATATTGCAAGAACATGCAGAACAAAACCAACTATTCATGTTTAGAATCATAAAAATAAAAATACTCTTATTATAAATGATAGAAATACAATGTTTACTTATGTATCCTGAAATTCTGAAAAATTGAAAAAAAAATCATTTAGATATATAACCTACATATTTTTAAGTCATGTGCAGGTAATATATTTCCAACATATAACTTACACCTGTGTAGGTATACATCAAAAGATTTTAAAACGTATGAACAAATTCGTTTGATAGTTTCTTTATGTACATCACATACACATTTGTATGTAAGAAGTACAAAACTTTGAAAGTATGTTCTTTAGGTTCTCGCAATAAGTTAGTGTTCTGCAATGAACCCCATTTATATATTAACAGATAAACAAAAGAATAAATAGAAAAGGTTACCTGAAGAAGAATATCAAGGGAATACTTTGTATGGTCATTAGGGTCTGTAAGACCCAATAAAAGAGTTGGGACAAGGGAGGCAATTTCTGGATTCTTTATCACACTACCAACCTATATATAAAAAACAAGGTACATTCACGCATAACGATATAAGAAAAAAATTACCAAAAAAAAAACATAACGCGGTAGATTGTAAGAATATAGTGACACCTGCTGGAGTGCTGTCTGCCCTGCAGATTGCACTTTTGGGTGTGTATCGGTTAGCACCTGGAATCAATCAGAATTAGTTTAGACATCTGACCATATTTAATGGATATCAAAGGTGGCAAGTTCAACTTTTACCTATGCAGGTGTTGAATCATGTGCGATAAAAAAAATGTTAAAAAGAGATGTCAACTGGGTCTTAAAAATACATAAAACCTTATATATCAGTATATTTCAAGATTTTAGATTATTACTAAAATAAGTAAAGCTGCCTGTTTCAACACATTAACCGTCTAACCTGCGCATTTTACAACCTATATTATTGATGTAAGTCAAAATGCAGCCACCATTCTATCCAATGTACCTCAGTCAATTTTGGCACAATCCTAGGTAGACATTGAGAAAGTTGTTGTGGAGCACAATATGCCATGGATCCAAGAAGTTGCACACTACTTTGCTTTGTCCTCCAAGCTTTATCTTCAAGACCCTGAAAAATCATGCATAGTAAGAATCTTATACAGCCATAAATACTGATAAGGTGCAACATTATTCCCTAAAATAGAGACAAGACAATACAGCTACAATTTTCAGAATATAGGAAAAAAAAGAACGTTTGATCGTGAAACTATCATCCAAACATAAAGCAAAGTGCAAAATAAGACCTTTAGAAGTGATGGAAGGACGAGTTTAACCCCCTGCGCAGTAAGTTGAGACATCATAGCACGAGCAGCACCTTCAGCAGCTTCCCGGACAGCAACTACTTGATCAGAGAAGGAAACCAGAAGCAACGGTAACAGATATATTACATACCTGTAGAATAGAGAAAATTTGTACAGTGATTCAAGTGATTCATGTAACTGGTCTTAAGAAAAAAGAAGTAAAATTTTCTGAATATTTACGGTTCAAACAATTTCCCAAGCTTTTCACAAAGACATTCAAACGCTAACAAAGATCCTTCGCGACATTTAGCAGAATTCCTATAAATATCAGGATAAAAGAACTCGTTAAAACTATATGTGTTAATGCAATTGCTGTAACACTAAAAAAAGTGAGATAGATGGTATCAAAAATCAGCCAACAAGATTTAATATGTACACAATATTTACATAATGATGTAAGTAGAGGCTGCCCAAGTATTCAGCATTTTCATTAAAGCCACCCATACAAACCACCCAAGTATGTATTTTGGTCCATTTAACATGTTATAGGATATAATTTGTTCGCCTTTCCTAAAACTAAGGACATTCTGTCCTTCAGCCAGGTTATTGGCAAAAATTAGTTTAGGTCATACACATTTGGGTGCCCATAACGAAAAAGACTGTATACTTTGGTGATCTCCACATAAACTACTTCATTTTATATTATAATAGTTACTTTTACTCTTTCATTATCTTTTTGGTGCATCAAAAACAAACCTGTTTGCAAGTCCTTCCCGTAACACTGTGGCAACCCCAAATTTTTTCAGACTAGAAATTCCAAACCCTTTAATAACCCCAGCAAGTCCAAAAGCTGCTCCACGACGTTCTCCATACTTTTCACTTGTCATCAGCTGATCCAATAGCCTGGTAACAAGTGACATTGCGTCTTCCTAGTGGCAAATGATAATCAGAAATAAAAATACAAGTGAAATAAAATAAACATACACATGTATATGTGATTATGTTCCTTGCTCAACAATTATTGGTGTGGTACGTAAATTGTTCGAAGAAAAATATACGCATACTTGTTTTGATTTCATTAAAGGAGAGAGACAGCTTGAAACTGCCCTCTGAACAGCTTCTGATGGAGTGTTTAGCACCTCCAGCAACTTCTCCACAACAACATGGACTTTAGGATCATCCTGTTATACAAGAAAATGTTACAATAGAAGGGAAAAAATGCCAATTTAAGGGATGACTGAATATATGATATCAACCTTGGATAAATGTTTTGCTAAAGCTCCGGTAAAGATGACCACGCCTTCACGTACCAGATCATATTTTTCTTCATCCGATGCCTAAAAAGGTAAGTCACAATAATTGATGTGTAGATACAACTAATTAGCAGTCTGTTACTTTTTAAAGGATGTGTTAGGAAGTACAAAGATAACTTTCAGGTTTATTTTGATGTGAAACATTTGGTTGAATATGTACACCGACCTTTTTGTTTAAGTAGTTTTCGAATATGGGAAATAACAGTGAGACATTATCTTTTCCATGTTTGTCAATAATCATTATACCGGCATTGATCATTCTTCCTCGAACATCAGCATTGGCATCAGCCTGTAGTTGATAACAACAATAATTTCAGATTAGGGTATGCACTAAAATAACAAAATTCTGTTTTTGCTTTTTCTACCGCCAAACAATTCCAAAAAGAATTTCCGAGATATGTTCATACACACCAAGGCATGTAGTAATGATGAAACAAAATTCTGTTTTTTTTCCTTTTTCTACTGCCAAACAAATTTCTGTAGTGACCACCTCAAATGTGGGAGAATCTGGCTGCAATAACTGTCTTTTGAAAAAGTTTGTTTTCCGTTTACAAGACAAGTATATATTCATTTTGGGAAAAGTGACATTCATGTAAAAGAAAAAGAAAAGCTTAAGTAAAAAGTAGAGATTTTGATTAAGTGCAAAAGAAAGAAGTAATATAAACCAAGGTAAAAATTATATCACTGAAATGTAACTATACATCAAATCAGGACCAGTTAATGATATTGATCAACCTAAATGAAAAACGAGAGCTGCAAACAGTTTGAATTTGCCTAATTTGAAAGTAATGATGAAAACTGCTAAATGATTCATGTGTCAAATATGATTGCAAAACCTGTATTATTTCAATCATAATCTAACTTTTTGTGCAATGATTTTGATAACATGTTCACTTAAACTAAAGGCGGCATTTGGTTTGCAATCACGAATCATTATGGGTGTACGTTTAATAGATGATGGAATAGGAATAAAATCAGAAACAAAAACAGAAATGATTGTCTAAACCAAACCCTTTAGGTGAGTATGGAGTAATACAATTATATGGGTATCAATCTCATTCCTTAAAAGCATGCACTTGTAACCACAGGACCTACAATTATATAAAAACTTAGCACGGAGTTCACTCATGCTTGAAGGAGCATCCATTGGCTCTTTTATAATTAAATTAAAACCATCTGGGGTAGAAAAGAAAGGTTGTAGTGTAAAAAACAGGTAGGGAGGAGACGAAATGAAGATTTAAGGAGGTGGTGCTTTCTGTTTTCACATGGAACCAACATATTCAAGATACCAAATAGTACAACTAAAGCATTTGCGCTGCTCAAAAAAGCTGTGGCACAATAAGAATTAAAGATATGTATATGTTACACACCGACACACACAAATATATGCAATTAGGTTATATATAGATATGTATATGGATGTATATGTATATGTATATGCATATGTTAGAAGTAAATCCTAATTGTGGTCATATGTGGAAGTTTAGGGGGGAGAATCGTCAAGAGTCTAAAGATAGGTTTGTTTTATTTAGTAAGTTTTAATTAACTTTATTTAAGGTACTTAGTATTTATGTTTTGGCTGTGAATGGGCTGTCATTCCAGCTGTGTTTGAGTGGAGTTTTCTTTAGTAATTAAGGTTAGAATTAGTATAAAATAGGGTCCTTGTCTAAGAGTTTAGTGTGTGGTTTTTATTCAATAAAGAAAAGAGTCGTGGGGGTGTTTTCCCACAAAAATCACTGCTGTCTTTGTGTTTCTGTGACCAATTAGCTAACAATTGGTATCAGAGCAATAAAGATCAAGGGCTGTTGAAGACAAAACCGACCACTATCAAACCAAGAATGAACCTGTGATTGGTTCAAATATTGGTAAAGAGCTGCTGATCGAATATGAAGGCTGCTGCAAGGTTCTAATAAAAGGGCTGCTTGGGTAGCAAATAACCAGCAGAGTGCGGACCAGATTTGTGAAGTTTTTGCTCTATTTCTGTTGAAGGATCAAAGGGCTGTGAGAGCCGGTTGCGAGAAGCAATCAAAACAGGGTGAAGATAAGTGATTGATCTGTGACAGATCGGTGGAAGACAGGTTGTGTGATTCAACTGCAGTAGAAGATGACCTGTGTGATACAGGTTACAAAGGTGTGACACCGGTGTGGAGAAGAAGTTGTTTAATCCATGAAAGATTGAACCAACTTTGCTGTGAAAGCAGATTCGAGAAGAACTGATCCGTGATTGATTGGTGTGGGAAAGCGGGTGATCCGTGTGAAGAAGTGAGAAACTGATCTGTGTGAAACAGATTGTTTTCTGTGTATCTGTGAGAAACAGATTGATTTTTTTTTTTGTTGAAGTTTGAGTGAGAAAAAAAAGGAAGGAGGATTTTGCTACATCTGTAGGAACTGTTTGTGTTTGAGCTGTAAGGTTTCTTTTGTGCAGAAAAGAGTGTTAATCAAGTAGTTCAACAATGGCAAATCCAGCAGGGGCGATGGTACCTACCCGTGATTCAAGCAACGTGTCTCTACAATGCCCGAAACTAACATCTACTAACTACACTGCATGGTCTATTATGATGGAGACCATCCTAGCTGCACATGATTTGCAAGAAGCCATTGATCCTGCGACAGGTGGTGCAATAGAAGAAAGAAAGAAGAACATGGCAAAGGCGATGATATTTCAGTCGATTCCCGAAGACGTTTTGCTTCAAGTTGCAAAGCACCGAGATGCCAAAGATGTGTGGGATACACTTCATGTTCGTTACTTGGGAGCCGAGAGGGTTCAAAAGGCTAGGCTGCAAACACTTAGAAGTGAGTTGGAGATAATGAGGATGAAAGAAACTGAAAGCATAGAAGAGTTTGCGGGTAAACTAAGTGGAGTGCAATCAAGGTATAAAAGTCTTGGGTCGTCACTTGGAGATGAAGTACTTGTGAGGAAATTTTTAAACTCAATGCCTAGAAAATACCTACCTATCGTGGCATCAATTGAACAATACTCAGAAATTGAATCAATGTCTTTTGAAGAAGTGGTGGGTCGGCTAAAGGCGTATGAGGAGAGAGTGAAACCACAAGAAGACCAACCTGAAGACACTCAAGGCAAGTTACTACTCACTCGTGATGATGAACAAGTTAAAGGAAGATGTGGCAATTGTGAGTGTTGCAAACAAAGCCGTGGGAGAGGACGAGATCGAGGAAGAGGTCGTGAAGGACAGCCTAGTAACAATCTGCAGGAACACAGTGGAAGACGAGACAAATCACGAGTTAAGTGCTATAGGTGTGAAGGCTTTGGTCACTTTGCATATGAATGTCCAAAGTCAAAACCAAAGCACGAGGAGGCCAACTTGGTTTGTGAAGATGATGAGCCAACTCTACTTTAGAGAAGGAAGACCACATTAGGATTAAGGGAGTGATTGTTAGAAGTAAATCCTAATTGTGGTCATATGTGGAAGTTTAGGGGGGAGAATCGTCAAGAGTCTAAAGATAGGTTTGTTTTATTTAGTAAGTTTTAATTAACTTTATTTAAGGTATTTAGTATTTATGTTTTGGCTGTGAATATACTGGGTTTGTTTGTTTGTTTGTTTGTTTGTTTTGGCTGTGAATGGGCTGTCATTCCAGCTGTGTTTGAGTGGAGTTTTTATTAGTAATTAAGGTTAGAATTAGTATAAAATAGGGTCCTTGTCTAAGAGTTTAGTGTGTGGTTTTTATTCAATAAAGAAAAGAGTCGTGGGGGTGTTTTCCCACAAAAATCACTGCTGTCTTTGTGTTTCTGTGACCAATTAGCTAACAGCATATACATTTCAAATAGCACTAAGCTTCATAGCATATTATATGTTTTTTTTTATTTTCCTACTGCCTATATGTGACCCATTCTCGTCTTGGGGCTAGCGTTTTTTAAACGGCTAGCGCATTGTGCCTAGGCCCAAGGCTCACCCTTTGAGCCTTTAGGGTGCCTTCTACAGCTATGTATAAAACATACTAAAAATGATCAAACCCATACCCTGAACCCAAACAGTTATTAAGTCTTCAAAAGGCTAATAATTTACCAGTGCTCGGGATATCAAGAATGTCATAACAACTGGAAGGTCTTTCGTTCTAAGTACATCAGCCGCAGCATGTAAAGCCAATGCAGTCCCTTGTCTGCCTATCCAGCCAGAATCAATGTTTCCCTCACCAACACCACTATCCCGAATATAAAGAGAGAATAAAGTTGCTAAAGATTCCTGAAAAATACATTAATCTGTAAGATACCGATTCTAAAATGTTTAGAAGGTTTTAAAAATATATATTTTTTTAAGATAGCAAAAAAAAGCCAGAAACAGCTATTGTTCAATAATAATTAATAAAGTTCATATATTTCAATAACAATATAACTTTCGGACTAAAGTTGATATATATTTCAATAACAATATAACTTCCGGACTAAAAAGATGAGCAGATTTAGGAAGATCATTTTTTTATGATTTATCAAGTGCATATGTGATCAAGGACTTGATCATTGAAAAATAAAATCGAAGGACTAGTGGGCAAATTCAGTAAAAACCAATATGTGATTTTTCTAGTGCCCAAAAACAAGAAAGTTTTATATGCATTAAACTACGCTTGCAGTGATTTTCACCTGTTCAATTTGACCAGTCTCCTAATGAGAAATTATTTCTATTAGACCACTAGAGATAAAACAAAACCAAAATCAGCCCATATACAAGTAAATGGGTCATAACTACCACCTAAAAATTGCAATCACCTGTAATGTATCTGGGTATTCATCTAATACAGCAGCTAATGCATCAGCAGCAGCCATTCGAATATTATAATTAACATGTGAAAGAGCCCTGAAGAGTCCAGAATAGTCTGTCCCAAATTCATGGTCATAACGGTCCCACACATCCTCTGCCACCTCAGCAACTGACTGGAGTATTCAATTTGAATTACATAATAAAAATGTAAGTAGATCTTTATAAAATTACAGTAGAATAATGAGTATGGCCTCATTTGGCCAAACTAGATTAGAGTTTATCAAAGGCGTGAACTAATAAATAAATACGAATAATACCCTTCATGTACCAACTGATAAGTAATTAACTAAAGAAATGCAAACCTATTATGAATTCACTATCCAAACTTAGCAATTACCAACTTTTCTATTGTTAGTTAACTTTAACTGCTTTTTATAAATATGCAAACACACATACATAATCAGAAAATGAAATTATTTCTTTAAACAGATTAAAGCATTTAAAGATTACCTTCAACACCTTCAGTAAGAACCTAATATCAAAGTATTATTGGAGTTTAGCTATTTTATAATCTCGTCATGAAGCGGGAAACAAAACATATTCTTAAATGCAATCATGTTTTTGTAATTCTACTTCTCACTATAACCGTTATAAAAACCCCATATATTATCAACTTAAATACATCATTTACTCATTCAATCCGTACCTATAGATTTATGAGCAATTGTTATAGTAAGTACCCTTTTACTACAAAGATAGTTACATAATAAATCAATAAAAATATGAAAAATTGAGACTTTATGTGTAAGATACCTTTTCAGGATCATGTAGGGCAATCCAAATGCTGGTGGCGATATCTACATCCTCAGGAACGGAACGGGTGGATATAGCTGGAATGCATTTTACAGCATTTAAGCAGGCTAGCCTCACATGAACATCTTTTGCATATATACCAGATAAGGCCTGAATGTAGAATTCCAAGGAAAACTAAATACGATGCATTACCAAAATGATTATTAAAGCTAACAAGAAAAATACAACATACAGGTGCCACTTCTTCTGGTGACAAACCAAGGCACAACTCATTTAATGCTGGTGTAACAGACCCGTGATAAGAAGGAATGGCACCAAGCACATGATATAGAACCTATCAAAAAACATAAACTATACATGTCACGCAAAATAAATAAATAAATAAGTAGTATGCAGACAATGCCGAATTAGAAACTTAACTGAAAGCATTTGAAGTCTAGGGATGGGTAATATTGGATCCATATGTAGAAAAAGTATACGAAGTACATCATCATGAAGCTGTGTCTTCTTCGGAGATGATAGTATTCTCTCCATTATCTGTTAAAAACAACACGAGTAAAAAACATTATATGTTCAAGAAGCACAGAGGTGCAAAACTGGGTTTTAGGACTTTAATAAAAAAAGGTGTGTTAATTATGATAAAAAAAATAACTACAATAAGATCTTTGACACATAATTGACCTAAAAGTAAGAACGGTGAGTATAGAGACATTTTTTTATTAAACCAGTTTGAGATAAAACAAAACCCAAATCGACCCATTCATAGTTATGGGTGAAAATTGCCACCTCTACAAAGACACAAGACATAGTAAAAGCCAGGTAACGTGAACAATTAGTAAAATTTACCGGGAAAACAAAACTAAAAGAATCCACTGGAAGTGGGCTAGATTTGCATGATACAGATAATGCATGGACTACTCTTTCAAAAAGACTTAATGATGAACTGTCTTGATCACCCTCACTAAGAGAGGAAAGTTGGTCCCACGAAACATGAGCTTCAGTAGTTGCAATAAGCCTTAAAGCAGTGGCAACGTCTAGTCCCCAATTAGATAATGGAGGTGCTGTACATTTTGATAGCTTCACCATTGTTTCATAAGCGACTTCGTTAACAATTGCAGATTTCAGTAACGGCTTTACAAATTTAATCTGAAACATGATTATGTGTAGAACAGGTTAAAAACTACAGATAGAAAAGCAGCCATATAACATTTCAAGTAGAGAAGCAATTTAGGCGATCAGGCAGATTGGGTTCAGGTAAAGACTCGGCCATATAATGGTTTATGTAGAGATGGTATATTGGGTGATCAGGCAGACTGGGTTCGGGTAAAAAAATTTAGTGTTGAGAGACACGTGTCAAGTCAAATCAGGCCAACCCACATACACTTCTTTTTCTTTTCTGTTCTCGAGTTCTATAAACAACTAATAAGTTGATGATTAAAACATTATATTATTAAAAGGAAAACCTATTTTATGACATAAAACAAGTTAGAAAGTTTCATGGTTTTTGAAAATATTTTGGTTGACCTCTCGTTTGACGTGTTCTACCATTCTCAGTTTAGCTACTTTTCTTAAATCCATTTTGGTGATAAAAGAACATATTTTCAGAATGTACTTACTCCACATTTAATGCAACTTCAATGTATGCACCATATATTTACATCAAAGTATAGATCATTTTCATACAATAGATAACTTAGATTTACACAATAACTTGTTTCAACTAAACTACTTTAACAAGTATTTATTCCATCTTGCACTACTTATTCAATTCGCAATATAGTCTTGAACAACTTATTAGTAACAAATCACAAATAAGTAACAAAAAAGTTAAAGATAATCTAATAAATATGTGAATTCTAGAAAATTGGTCTGAAGAATACCAAAGTTTAAAAGAACGGAATCAAGCCTCAAGGCGTTTTCCCTTCGCCTCACGAGGCGTAAACCTCGAGGGGAAATGAGGCATAAGCCCGAGGCGGAAACAATAAATAAATATAAAAATTATATATCTATTTTGTTGCAACTCCAATCTATTTTGCCGCCACAGTTATAAAAAAAATAATAAATAAATAAACCTGCCAAAATTGCCACCTCGGCATTTTTGTTACCACCTCACCCCTTTGAGGTGTGCGTACCATACTAACCACATGAGGCGCCGCCTCATGCATAGGCGAAGCTTAAGGGAGACCCGGGGGGGGGTCCGCCGTTTTCCCTCTTTTTTTCGTCGGTAGTGTTAAATTTTACTCCGGTATTTTAATTTTTGACCCGGTAGTGTAAATTTTTATATAAATATCGAGTTCGCCCCCCTAAAGAATATTAATTTCGCCCCCGCCCCCCTACGATAATGTTCATGCTCCGCCCCTGGCCTCATGTACGGCTTCTTACCACCTCGAGGCGTCCGCTTCGGCCGTTTTTTAAACCGTGATAAATACTATTTCTGAAAATGTGTGGGTGAATGATGTTAAGCCATATATTTAACCATTTTGTGTTTTTTGTGTATATATTGGGAATGCTCTTTAACACAAAGTGTAAACCGAATAGATCCATGTACCCGTAAACAGATCCATATTACCACCTCTAACTATCATATATGTAAAACATAAAAAACTAACCAGAGAGGGTAATTCACTATGTGTGAAAACAGGATTAGTTATAGCCATCTCTCCTAAGGCTTTCAGCAACAAGGAAACATTCTTCTGTACATTCATGACCTTCTCACGTACAATAGCTTCCTCTCGAAGTTGAATCTCACGTGCCTCCTCCTTTGATGTCTTTTGTTTATCTAAAATTACCAAAGAAGAAAAAGCAAATGGTAAAAACTTCTTGTCATCTTTTAATCTGAATTGGAAGTTTGGAACGAGCCGGGTAAAGAATGGGCAAGTTAGGCACGTTTTAAAACACACTTGGGTGAAAATGTCATCGTTTAGCACTGGTCAAAACGGGCAATGGCAGGTTGGGATGACCAAGAAAAATGCCCATTTTTCATTTAATGGTTAACTGTTGTGTTATTATTATTATAGAAAAAATACTTTATAAATACCCTAATTGTCTAAATCCAAATCCGTGTATACACTAAAAAAAAGTTCAGCAACTTTCAACAAGTTTGGCCCATTCCCATGATTGCTACTTATTTTATTTGATGGCCAGTTTGAGACAGCGCAACCAAAATCAACCCACCTATAAGTAAACGGGTCAAACTGTCACCTCTATTGTGAACTAGATAGCTTGATATAAAATATAAATAAAAATAAAAAATAAAAATAAAAAACCCTTGCCAGGCTTCTTCGTTATTTTCCCTGTATCCTTCTTCCCTACACTGGCACGCTCTTTACCACCAATGTCTCGCTTTACAGAAGAATTTGAGTTCCCATTTTCCTGCAAACAAAAAGAAAAATGTTTTATGTTACGAATAGTCAAGAAATTATATCAGAGAGAAAATCATAAGTATTAATTAGCTGATAATATCACCATGCTGCCATTGTTGTCATAAGCCTTAAAACGGCCTTTAGCCTGCTTCATGTTATTAGAAGCTACAGCCTCTGCTATATAAACTCCTTGCTCTGTAGATAGCATCCCTTCAGGGGTATTGAAAATCTGCCATTATAATTATGAATTCTCAAATTGTAGGTTCTTTTAATTTTTTAATAAAAAAAGGAATTTGAACACAATACACTGAATGATAAACAATAACAAAGTTATAATATAACATCATGATCAAGTCTATAAATAATTCATCCTCACCTGAATATCATTTTCTGAGAGCAAATCGTGTGAACCCAAATCAGGAGAACTTTTAAGATGCTGCAAAATTTTAGATGTCAAAAGACATAACTCGGATGTTTATTATTGAAAATTTACAAATAAAAAAAGGTAGTTAACCTTCTCAAATTCCAAATAGGTTTCTGCGGGTGTTATAGTCATTAAAGATGACAAAGCACTTATAGCAGCTTCTTGTTCCAGAAGACTAGAACTCATCAACCCCATTGGTCCAAGCAAACTCTATATATGAGAACAGAAAAAAGTTAGTGAAAGTGATCTTTATCTTGATATATAATCAAGCAGAATAAGCATAGCATCAATATTCTGTAACCTAGACATGTATCACTCAGATAGGTGTCCATCAAGTAAGAATAGTCAAGAAATTATATCAGAGAAGAAATAATAAGAGACAATTGATGATGTCATCAATTGATATAAGAGACAATCGGCTTTCCTATTATCAAGTAAATAGTTTATAAAAGCTAAACATGTCACTCCGATTATAATAATTACCAAAAAGTTACCAGTTACCCCCTCTAGTATTGTTAGTAAACATTTCACACTTTTTTGAATTCATATATATCAACGTATTGTGAATATTTATAACAAAATGTAAAATTTCCTTTAACAAGAACATCATTTAAAAGTTCTTCTGGTACCTTCAAAATGAACCCATATACCAGATACTGACCTACTATTGGTGTTCAAATTATTTTAGTTTCATTAGAGAACAAAAACAAATTTATTAAAACAAAACATAACTTCAACAAAGTACCTTAAAATAACAACTCATTATACTTATATACAGTGACATATGCATCGATTAAAATTTGGAAGTGCTAACATAATATATAGCTAGATTAAATAATGATACGAGTTTTCAATAAAGCTGCCCGTGTGAGTCAGGTCAATAAACTAGTAATATCATAAGAGTAATGTAAACCTTTAAATATAAAAGATCAAGACATCATATAAAGCATTATTTTGTACAACTACCTGGAAGTTGGTTTTATATAATAGTGTTTTACCCTAACCATAAAACTTTCAACTTATAGAAGATGAAATAACTTTACGTGGAAGAAGTTTCCACTACCAACGACACTACAATTACCTGGCATACACTACTGACATCAGTCATTATATATCCAATGACATCAAAACCAAGAGCTCGTAAACATTTTTGCAATCTCTGAGAAAGAAAATATTAAATGATTAGTTGATAATAATCTACAGTAAAATCATCATTTCTGCCACCACAAACTTGAGAGTGCACTAAATAGAACCACTTAAGATGTGTATAAGATAATAAACAAGTTGGCTCACCTTCCAAACTGCATCTTTTTTTGCTGTGCCAACTAAACATGGATGATGAGAGCAGAATATAAGACGTATGCAGGAACTAGGTGCAGCAACCAAAATGCCAGACGAGATTATCATTAAAGCCTTCACTAAAACCTCCACGGATGGCACAAAAGCTACTGATGTGTCCAATGAATTTTCTGTCTCACTACAAATTATATAGTATATATTAATGGGTACTCAAAATATGACCCATTTGACCTCCATAAACATTGGTCAGAAAATAATGATTTTGTACCTCGATTTTGCTAGAACTTTTTCCCCTACAACTGTGAGGTACTCTGAATATTCAATTAGAAGAATTTCAAATGATCTTGGAGCAGCAGATAAAATTTTTTTAGTACAACTGTAAGCTGCTTTGCGTATATCCCAACTTGAATGGCACAGAAATGTAAGGATAAGCTGCAGTGAATAAATATATATATGCACGTATGTGTATCAGCAGGTGAAAAGGTTAGATAGAACAAACAAGAATTATGATACAGTGTCATAGTAGTAAGTACTTCACCTGCATGAGTGATTTCACATTAAGAGTCTCAAAAACTCTGCAGAATAGGTAAAGACGGTTATGATGACTTGGTGATTGTGCGAATCAATAAAAATAATAACAATATAAAAATACAAAAAATCAATAGTCAACAGGATCAAATGTTTGCCAGAAACAAAAACCTGTGAGAATGGTCTACAAAGAGCGACTCAAGTAATTCCATACAGGTCTCACAGTCCTCCACTGATAGTTTAGAAGCCTGCATAGCAATCATATTAAAGATATACAACATATTAAACAACAATTCCCAACACAGACATGAAACACAACCGGTTTAAGTTGGGTCTAATGGATCCTAGTCATAAAAGGGTCAACACAACTATCCATTTCTATAAACAGGTTGGTACATATTGACCCACCAATATAATTCCAACACCTGAGCCCTTTATGATTAGAATTACAAAATTTTTGGTAATAGATTCAACTCACCAGCCTGTTTAAGACGTTATAAACACGTGACCTTAAAAAACAGTTTACAGTCATTTAACCTGCCTATTCTTTTGACTAACTTAAACCATCAGGTTACATGGCTCATGTTGGGTCTTTCAAGGATTCTACATGTCAGCATTAGTATTCAACTTGAAGACACAGTTATGTAACCAGGTTGGGTTATAACTTATAAGAACCTGACATAACCAACAAACACAGAGAAATTTATAAAAACAGAACAGAAAAACTAAATAAATAGAACTACCAGAGCTACAGGAACAACTGAAGGTTCATTCTGCGAAACCAGAGACCAGACCTTTTCCTTCAACACAATTTCATCTTCAGCACAAAATATTAAAAAAATAATTATTTGAACAGAGAAAAGTAAAAACAAACATAAAATCGATGTTAAAAAGAAAATATAAGAGCACCTGCTCTAATATCAGCAGCTGCAATTTTAACCACAATAAGCAATGAATAAATGCCATCCAACCGTTGTGCCGCTTTGGTAAAACCAGTTTTTACTAACTGGATAAGAGGCGTGAGCAGAGACGATATCTGAAGACAAACAAATAGCAATAAGTTTAGCCACATGAAGACGGTTGTGAAAGAAAATAAAGGTAGAACATGCGGGAGCCAACCCAGGGTTTCAATTTTTTTCATTAAGATTGAAAACGTGTCTGGTTTTGTTTACAAAAAATTTAACCAAAAACATGTCTAATGTGAAAAATGCCTTCAAAATGTTTGGAAACAAACATACCTTTTTAACAGTCTATAATAAACAGCAATTTTATGTAAAAGACTGATGTTTTTGTCATTTCACAACACTTCAGTATAATTGGGAATGAATTAAGCCAGATACATAGTTGGTGGTCTATAAAGTAGTTCCAAAATAGGTGGGCTTAAAGAAAAAAAGATGTATGCTAATTGTCCCTGATATTGAGGACAAAAAACTTGTTATTAAGTTAGTTTTCTCACTGGTAAAACTGCATCAGCATTTTTGCATATGTTTCTAAGGGATCGAAGATGGCCTCTTCTTAGTGATTCCTTCTCCTTGAGTCCTGAGGAAAAGAATGAAACAAGCTCTGGCCCAACAGCATCTGTAGATCTTGATACCCAAGAAGCTAGAGAACCTAAACATGCAAGTTTTGCCTCTTCGTTACCTGCATGTCAAAAGGTAAACCTCATATCAATCATTCATGTGTTGAAACAGTAGCCATTTTGACCCACGTGCTTATGTATGTGTTTTATGTCAGACGAAGAGCCAGACCAAATGTAGCTGAAAAGAGAATAGATCAAACGTGTAAATGTGTTGAAAGTCATCTAAAGACTATTGTTAATGCACACAAACCCTTAACTAGTTTTATTTAGAGATTATAACTGTATTAGTACTCTTTTGTAATCATAACTAATGCATTAATAATTTAAAATAAAAATGTCATCAATGGAAAATTTTGCAACTATCTGGTTATTACATACTTTAGGCCTTAGAAATTGGGGGAATTGTGTCTTTTGGTATCCCAAATGGTAAATTTGCAACTATCTGGTTATTATTTTGAGCTTCTTTTAGGTTGATTTTAGTAAAACTTGCACCTCTCCAAGAACATAACCGATGAGAGGAGTTCTTGGAAAAGCAAGATAAACGTTAGGGACTTTTAGGGGAGCAAATAGACTAAGTATTATTTGGCCTTCGTATTTTGGCATGTACTTTGCTTAGGTTGCCTATAGTCGTAGGTGTCAATGTTAGAAATGTTCAACGAATCGTATTTCAAATTTTCGAATTGATTGAATTGAATTATTCGAATTTTGATTATTCGGAACTGCATTCTAATTCGATTTGAATTCGAATTAAATTCGATTCGCATTTGAATTCGAATTCAAAATCAAGTTCGAATTCACCCAAAAAATATTTTAATTTTCATTTTCAAAACTAATAACCTTTAATATATAAAGAACTAAAGAAGAATTCAAGTTTAGGAAATTAGAAATATTTTAAGGTATTAAATTATAATTGAATAAATATATGTATAGAATATAGATAATTCCTTTATATAAAATATAGATAATTAATTATATTATATGTATGCATATGAAACTATATGTATATTTTTAATTCGAACCTCAAATCGAATTGAAATTTACAAATTCGAGATTCGAATTCGACAAAAAACTTCGAATCAAATTGAATTTGAATTTGGCAATTAGAATTTGTTTTCGTATTGGTGATTTCCGAATCGAATCAAAATTTGAGTTGTTCGAAGTGTTTGTGGGTAAAACTTAACCAAAATAACCTAAAAATGTGGATAAAAAAACTATCCTTGTGACATTTTCCCTACTTATAAACACCAGAAATTGAAAAAGAAAAACATTTGTAGGTCAACCATATGTCCTGTTTGTGCTGACCAGTAAAGTTATGGAAGTAACTTTACTGGTCATGACATGTTTTGACCCATAATAGTCATGAAATAGTCATGACATGTTTTGACCCATAATGGAAGTAACGTGATCCTACATAAAACAATTTAAAAAAAAAAGGTCAAAGTAACACTCACCATCATCCTTGTAAATAGTCAAAAGAAGACCACATACTGTAACAGAAAGGCTACTAAGATATTTCCCTTCAGGACAATGAGACAATTCTTGCAGTGCATTTATCATGCCAACTCTTTGGTATGGAAAAGCTAGTCTTCCTTCAGAACCACCAATTACAGCCTTGACCACATTGACCATTGACTCAATAGCATCAGGATTACTTGACTTTAGACTTAAACATCTGACAATATCCAGTGCAGCAAGTCTTCTTGACTCGTCAGCATGGCGGGCTTGTGACAATACAACTGATAAAATCTCGACAGCATACTTACTTAGATCCAAGTTAACATGTCTCAATAGGACCCCAATAGATTCCAAAACAAGCTCAGGATTCCTCTTAAGCATTTTAAGAGATGAAGGAATAACAGTGTTCTTGAAATCTTCATGTGACAGATGAATATATAATGAATGAAAAGCTTCACAAAGGGCTTTAGTTGGTTTATCCTTCGCATTCAGAACCGATTGAACGTACATATCAAGGTATACCAACTGTGTGATGCAGTAAAAAAAAAGTGAGAAATTGCATTTAGAATGTAGATGTGCATATGAATTAGAGAGTATGAAAATAAAAAAGGAAATTTCGAGTTAAGGGTTCCAACGGTTGAAAGCTGCACGAAGTGTATTTCTAGTACATAAAACCTTCCGAATCATTTTTTAAAAGCTTGCAGTATAATAATTTAAATCATAGTTGTCAAAGTCGTAAGACACGGTCAAGGAACAAAGGGCTCATGTGTCGACTAGGCACGAAGAAAATGTGCAATAATATATATATACACACACACACATAATAGGCATAGAAAGTTAAAGATAATTAATGCCATTGCACATATACAATAGAAAAAACCTAACAAAATTGGAGTTAAAATCATCAAATTAATGGCAAAAATTCAAAATTAATAACAAAATTCACAAAAATAACCAATACTCACTGTTCATCATCACCAACCAAATAATTTAAACCCAAAATATTAAATTAAAATTTATCTCGCCTAGTGTGAATGAGCCAAACACGTGGATTGCACTTTTAAATTCAACAATAGCATCTACATGAGGCGCCTTCTCGACTACTAAGAATTAAGTAAATGGTTTTTGTAAAAAAAATAGACAAGAACTGGTTTCAAATCAGCGTGTAACATATTTTTTGTTTTGGCCTATTACCCAACCCACTAGCCCGGCCTTCCCTTTTAGCCACCTTTACTGCGTTCTTTTGGACAGAAGTGTTTCGTAGTCAAACCAACCCATTTCAACCCATACCAAAAACTGTCTGCTTATAACCCATTACCGAACCACCAAACCGACCAATTTTGCCACCCCTAATCATGTGGTATCAGCAGCAGCAACCATTTTTAACAGACTTGCCTTCCATTGTTCAAAGAGTGGTGTCTTTGAACTTGAATAATCCAGCATCACACGTAGCATTTCTGGACAGCTTTTATACAAGATCATTCCACTTTTTAGAACCTCCATGTACAAACTGAAAACGCTAGGTGACTAAAACATGAAAAAATGAAAACTAATAAGAGATAATAAATTATGTATGCATTCATTGATTACTCTAAAGTCGTAATTTCAAATCATTTACTTACTATATGCTGAATTTGGATTGTTTTCAACTCAAACGAGGCAAAGCAAATAATTTAAAATCCTAATGAATCCCCAAAACTATTGTATTTATTTATTCTATACATAATAAAAGCTAAACATAATACAAACAAGACTTCCATAATTGTGAAAATGAATATTAGCTTTTTTTATCATTCAATGAGCATCAGGTATTTCATAAAAACTGGGAGCAATTTGATCCTTATGTAAAGGCCACCTAATCCAATTTTCAGGGATTAAGATACATTTCAAATGTGAATGATTATCATAAGAGATTCCCAACATATCAAAAGATACCCGTTCTTGAGAATCCACACCTTTTAAAAGTCATCAAAAGTCTATTAAAGTGCATGGAACCTCCTAAAACATTGGTTTATTATTATTGTACAAATGTAGTTTATTATTCTGATTAAAGCAATTTTTATTTACCATATGAACAAAAAAGGGTTAATACCCTGTCAGCCCATCCCGCCTTGTCTCGACCAGTGTTTCAAATGACATGTTTCAACGTGACTCGTTTGACCCCCCTCCCCCCCTCTTCCTATATGGCACCAATAAAATAATTAATCCCAGCAACAAACCTCTAAAAGTAGATGAATAAACGTTTTTCTGCAAGCCCTGCGTTCTCGAGAAGATGCTTGAATGCTAATTTGAAGACATGAAGCTTGTGCGGCGGCAACTCTGCTGAATGCATTTTTTGATATGGAAGTAAATTGACTATTACTAAGAAGCAGAGTCGACCATTTCATAAGTCTATAGCAGCCAACATGAGACTGAAGCTTTAACTGTTTTTCCATGGTCTGTACAAGATTTGCAGCAAATGTTTTCATAAATATAATCTGGTTTAAAGACTTTACAATTATATCATCCACGGCTTTCCTTGAACCTCGGTCATCATAAATATATAATGTATTGAATAATAAATCCACCAACTGTGATGCAGACTCGGATGACAACTCTGCAAAATCAAATTAAATAGCTGTTAGATAAAGTATATGTCATATCAACAATTATTAGAGTAAAAGACTTCTTCACTAAACTAAATGAATGCAAATAGAATCAAACGAGTAAAATGATGAAATAAAACCACCCGACCGGGCATGGGGTTGGTTTTAGAATTTTACGTAGGTTTGGCACGGGTATGGAATTAGGTGATAACCACCTGATGACCCCATTACTGAACCCCTTATCTAATATATTACATAAATTAAAAACTATAATAAATAGCATGTTGCATTTTTAGAAACTTAGAATAATTACAGACTACAAGGTTTTTGTAATCGGGTATGGGGACTGAGATTACAACCCATTGTCATCCAGTAAAGCAAATATAATCAAATCCTTTCGGTTGTGTTTTACATACACTTCCCTCTTTTCGTACCTGTAGCATCAGTGAATTCTGTAAAATGTTTCAATGCATCTGCCCTTTTACCATGCTCCCTGTGTTTTTTAATGTTATATGTAGCATCAGCAGCGGTAGCATTTTCTGAAGTAGAGTTTGCCATAACTGCATAAAACATAAAGTTAGTAACTTACATAACTTAGTAATCTGTGAAACACCGAAACAATCTGTCAATCTGTGAAGATGTAGAAACTAAACAACTTAATTGATCAAATTTTACAATCTGTGAACAAATCGACAGTCATCAGATACAGAAGTAGCAACAGCAACAACTTAACCAGTGAGAAAAAATCGGATGTGTGAAATGAAAGAAACAGAAGTGAATAATAACTGAAATTTTACCGATATCGATGCTTGCACAGATAGAATTGGAATTCAGATCGAGCGTCAAGTGAGTTCGAGCTTCGAACGATTTCAGGCCTACGGTGGTGACGTTGAAGCGGCTGAGGAACTGATCGGAGTCGAGTAGAACGGAAGTCGGAGGAGGTGTTGAGGTAGGGTTCTTCGCTTTAGAACCCCAGTGATACGTGTGTGTGTGTTGGTGAGTGTGTGTGATGTTAAGGTTCGGTACCCTGATTTGATTCGAGATAATTGGGTTAGCCCCATAAGAGCGTTAGCCCAGGTGACTTGTGTTAGTGTGTTACTACCATACTACTTGTAGGCTAGGAGCCCACTCTCAAGTGTCAATTAGGGCTGTTTGATACTGAAACTTGGTTGTTTGATTATGTATTTGACTGACTCTGCTGAATATTGTATTTAATCTTGAAGCTCTTTGTTTCTTTCATATTTTAAGTTAATCACGAAGCGTTATTTTTTTTTATCCTAATAGTACAAATTGGTAGCTATTTACAAGATATATATGTTTCTTGAAAATCACAGGATACAAACAACTTGTGCAACACTTCAACCACAAATTCACAAATCAGAATCATAGTGGGTACCCAAAGCATAGAAAGCAATCAAATTTCAAAGAAGGGCAGTGGGTAATCCAGTGGGTACTCGAAGCATAGAAAGCAATCAATCAGTTACCGGTGACGAAGAAGAGGACCGACGGGAGGGGAGGGCGATGAAAGGCACGGTTGCCCTAACAGACACCCACGACCACGACTCGCGATGAAAGGCAGGGGAGGGGCGGAAGAAGAGGACTGGGAGGGCGATAAAGAAGATGAAGAGGACCGGGAGGGGAGGGGCGAAGGTCGGGGTCACTTGGCGGAGGTCGATGACGAGGAAAAGGAGACCGCGTCGGTCATTAAAAGGAAAAGGACCGGTTCAGTGGAGGGAGACCGGGTCAGTAGCATTTCGATTGCAAAACAAACGGGCTGATCGGGCTGACCGAGTCAGCCGGTCAGGGTCAGCTCGGGTCAGAAGTAATCAAACGGGGCCTTAGTTGTTATATCCCCCAGCAGTAGATCTCGCAAAGCAAGAGGGTGGCAGGTCATAACGGGTTCGATCTATCTAATCTAAATGACTATATATAACCGTGTTAACCTGGATTAACTATGAAGGGTTGAAGACTCAGTGATGAAAAGCGAAACAAGTTATGTTCCTAAATCGATTGATGAAGCCATACAATAACTCATGAAAAGATCTCAGTAAATGAGGTTGTGAGATGATGAATAGGTCTTGTGATTTTATTTAAAGTAAGGACTGAATTTACAAAAAAAACTATGATTTCCCATAAGACCGTGAAATGTTCACATGCTAAAGTATTGTAGCATAAAGCGTGTTAGATTAGTAATTGACAGTTATTAAGATACAGGAAGACTAACTAATATTAAGCATTCAAGACATGCAATAAAAACGATAATTATTGTTTGTATGGACAAAGTCACAATAAGGGTAGGGGTGTTGGCTTGTTAACATTCTAATTAAGCAAAGGTAAGGGTGTGAATGTGCCGAGCTACTCGCGAGCTATTTGAGATCGGATCAAGAGATGGAAACCAACTGAGCTTCATCGAGTCCGAGCTTAAAAAGAATCTCATTTAATTATCATACCCAAGCCTAAGGCTGCTTATGAGCCTAAAATAGCTTTTTAGTTATATGTATTTTATTTATTTTTTTAATTGCATCTATTCAAATTACAGATTTTGTCCTTTAAGTATACCTAAATTTATGGATATTATCCTTAAACTTTGATAAGTACACTGAGCGTTTTTTTTTAACTTATCACGCTTTACGTTTTTCTACTAACAAAAATTAACCTTTTCAATTAATTTTTTTTGTAAAAGACCATTTTACCATTTATGTATAACTAGTGTTTTTCAACCACGCGCGTTGCGTGTGTGTTGAATGAGGCTCAGAACAGGATTTCGGTTATGGCTGCTAACCGTAAATGGTAGCCACGCCAAAGCAAGCCGACACCTTTTGAATATCATCACAGCCCGACACTCTACTAAATACAAAACATACAACATCATTAGATCATCAACACTGACTTGAAACAAGCATTGGTTCATGTTTCCAAAAGCAACATCACAACATAATCTCAAAAGCGAACACAAGATCAGGGATCTCAGATGAACAATCGTCATCATCATCAAACTATATCACCGACACGTGAAGCTCGGTCATTGAACCACAAAGCATGAGGGTTGTCTTTCCCGTCAAGATCGACCAACAACTTCCACGCAGAACACACGGTAATTTGAAACACCACCAACAACAACCACATAAACACCACCGACGGTCAACTCAAAGGCGACCGACAGCAATGGCGACACACCACCACCAGCCAAAGCCCACCCAAAATCAGAAAGAACTCGTATCTATTCACAAAGGTGCATATGCAGCCTAAAGTAAAACCCAACACAATCAGCCAGCGGTCAGATGCGATGGCATACCGCCACCGACAACCGGTGGTCGAGCAACAAGATCTGGCGAGAAAACCCCCAAAAACACCACGGCGACACCGGCGACAAACATCACCATCTAGTCCGATTTCAAGCCACGAACCACGGCGACACCGATGGTCGGTGGTCGAGCAACAAGATCTGGCGAGAAAACCCCCAAAAACACCACGACGACACCAACGACAACCATCACCATCTACTCCGATTTCAAGCCACGAACCACGGCGACACCGATGACAACGACGATGTAGACAACCAGTTGAGCAATGGACAACCGCCGCCTACTCCACCTCAACCACAGAGGGGAGGCGAAGCGGCAATAGAGCCACCGCAACAACAACCACCGTTGTCGGTTTCGCGGTCGTCGCCTTTGCTACGGCCGGCCACCACACAAAACCCTAAAAAACCTCACGATGCAGGCGGTGGCGGTGTAGGCGGTGCCGGCGCCGGTGCCGGTGGTGATAAGAGAGCACTTTATCTCTGTAATAATGAAAAAGATGGGATAAGAGGAAGGTTTCCCCCCCTTTTATCTCTCTAAACACATTTGAAGGGGTGCAATTTGCCAAAGTGAAAAAAGGTGTGTGGCAAAACCACAAATACACCCAAGTTCCTTGCTGATACTGTTCATTTCCAATCTTATTTTATTTACTTTACTTCTATTTATTTTTTTCTCTTTTCTAGCCACTTTTATTTTTTTTAATCTTATTTGCTTAATGGTCACTTTGTCTTTAATCCTTAAAATGACGAAATGTGTTATTATTAATCTTTTATTTTCTTTCTTTATTTTTTTAATTTTATTTTCTTTACTTTTATCTATTCTTATACCCTTTTGTTAAAAAAAATAAACAAAAATATTATTAATAATTTTATTTTATTTTTTTTGTAAAATGTAATTTTATTTATAGATTTTTATTTTCTTATAATTTTTTTTCATTTGTTCAATTTGTTCATTACCTTTGTAATAAAACTAATAGAAATTAGATAACTAGATTTTTAACTTTTTTGGTACAAGATTTTTTAGTCATTTCAATTTATTTGGTTTAGGGTTTTATAGTTGAAACCGGTTGGAGAAAGTAAGATTTTGGTTTATGATATGAATTTTTAAATTTCCGTATTCAATCAAATAGTTTGTTTTTAAATATAAATATAGCATGATACCGCGTAACGTTAATTTAAAATAAAATATACTAAAATGTTACTAGACAACTACTTGGAGTTTTAAATAAACAATCCTTCAATTTTTTTATTAAATTTACTTTTATTTATGGTTTTATTTAAACTATTAATAATGATTTTTTATCAATAAAAATCAAAATTAAACCACTTGAAATTAAAACAAAACTGAACCAAACAATTACTAAGGGTTTGCTTTGGTTTTGTTTTACGATTAAGTTTATTGGACATTCAGTAAAAAATATTTAAATACTTCATATATTAATCAACGTTTAATTATACGTATAGCTCAACTTATAATAATTTTTATAACCAAGTAAAATATAAAAATTCATATACTAAAATCATATGATCTCTAATATGTTTCTAATATAAATCGTAAATCAAACTATTTAAAATAGTTGAAAATTCCTATACAAAAAAGTTAATAAAAAACGATGATGAAATAAAATTGATTACTGGTTTAAATTTTATAACATAAAAAATATATTTTAAAATCTCCATCGTGTTCTCGTATGATTAGAATGGTAGATAACTAATTTTTAAAAACAAAAATATAATAAACTAAAAACCTATAGATAAAAGTATATCTTATATTAAAAGATTAAAATAATTAAGTAATAATATTTCAGATAAGTTTATAAAAAAAAGTGATTAAAAAAGATAAAGTAAATAAAATAAAAATAAAATGAAAAAAGTAAAAAATTAAGGAAAATTACAAATTTCGTCCTTTAAGGGATAAGGGTAAAATGGTACATTTACACAAAACTATCTGAAAAACTTAACTTCAGTTAGTAGAAAGGGCATAAAGCTTGATAAATTTTTAAATAAAAAACGCCCAGTGTAATTATCAGAGTTTAAGGACAATATCTATAATTTTAAACATATTTAAAGGACAAAAAATGTAATTTACTCTAAGTTTTATCATATATAAAACTATTAGAGTAAATTACACTTTTCGTCCTTTAGGTATATAGTAAACTAGCCTAACGACCCGTGTATTACACGAGTTAGAAAAAAAATAAATTAAAAAAAACAATTACAATAAAAATTAATAGTCACTATTAATAAGCCAAAATACATAAATTGAATAAGCACAATAGTGGACACAAAACAAAAGGGTAGAGACGATCACAATAGAATATTATGTATTAACAAACAGTAAAAAATAAAATTACACGACAATCAATTATCAACTTGTTCATTACAATACATTTAGAACATTCCTCAATGTTTATTAAGATATAATTTTACATGACAACCCTTTCCAAGATTAAGAATATTACGAAGGTAGTAAAGAACTAAGCATTGCTCGTTACAGTACAAGTATTGCCTCAATTTGACCTCGTGAAGTTGAACACTTCATGTGTAGATTTGTATTTCCTTAACACAAGTAACAATCATATCAAGTATATATATCCTGGCCGACTCATTGACTCCCATTTCATTTAACTGAAAAAGCCCAATGTCTTGGGTAATTTTCTCCATTGCTTCAAGCTAAAATTAGAGATAAATTTTTAAAAACATACTTGTGACCCGTTCAACCCATTATACGCGAAACATTCACACAGTTCATTAAACTCCTAGCTGTTCTTTCACCCTGTAATTATTTAACAAATTTAGTGTTTAAATGGGTTGCATTTAAGTTATGTTTTATTTCTTATGGGTAAAACATGTAAAGATGAAAAACATTGCTTAAAAGAAAAAGGTTTGAATGGGACAAAAAGGTTTAAAAAATGTTTTTAAACTTAAGACCACCTAAGTCATTTTATCAAAACAAAAATTGTTATTATAACAATATAACTCTTATAATCATATTTGACGCTAAACGTTTAATAACTTGTAGGTAAGATTCCATGATCTGAGTTGTGATTATGGTTAAAGGGCAAACTAACCTTTTTTAACATACCTTGGGTACCATGGAACCTTCTTTTTAAACTTGAGCTGTGCTTGTAGGTGTTTCAAAATACTTCAATCGTCATCAATCAAAACATAAGATTTACATAACAGTACATAAACAAATGTATAAGATACTTTATGTTATCAAATGTGAGATGATGTTAACTGAAATTAGTGTGATAACTAGGTATGATTGTATGAAGCCTCTATAAACATAGAAAATAAGAAAGTTGACATCATAAGTATGTGCAAGTAAAGTACACACAGTAAACATCTCTCCTGCCTATCAATCACAATGTTACATGCATTCCCTATAATGCTTCATATTGTGGATTGTCAATACTATTCTTGGTTTTTACAAAGTTCAAAATTTAGTTTTATTCAATATCATCATCATCTACCAGTCCACCGATTAAAATTTTAAAACCAAGATAGCATATGAAAAATTGTACAAGGCTAGTTATGTATCTTGAACACATTTTAAACATTTTGACCTTAATAGTTTATAAAGTTCAATCCCAACCATACATTAATCACGTTAAAAGGGTCAAATTGATTACAGAGATCAAAACACAAATATAATCAAAATTAAAACATATTAATTTCTTTACCTTACTCATGATGCACGATGGAGAAGAATACAAATAAAATCAAAACATATGGATATCACTATTAGGGTTTGAGATGGATGATGAAAAGTAAAATCAAATGAAAAACATAAATGGAATCAAGAAGACAGTGGTGAGATACTAACCTCTCGCGAAGAAATCAAGAACAGAGAGGAGGTTGCGCAACCGATGAAGATATGGTGGGAATACAATCACCCGACCACCACCATCATAACTCCATCAAACCCAACCTGCAACCAGCAAACAATCATTTTCGTCACCTCCATCACCATAAACCACCATCCCTTTTATGAGATCTAAGTTTTGTGAAATCAAAATATTCTTTAGATCTAGAGTTCTTCAGCATGAGATAGAGAAAAAACGAGAGAGAGAGAGAGAGAGATAAAGACATAACAACGATGAGTGGTGATGGTGTCGGAGACATCGCTAGTGGTGGTCGCCGGAGACATTATTTCAGGTGTAAAAATGGTTGAGAGAGAAGGAATAGAGAGAGAGATAGAGAAAGAGAGTGTGTGCGTGTGTGTTTGTGTGTAAGAGTTAAGGATGAGGTGGGGTGGGTAAGGTAAAAGTACTAAAATACCCTCATGTGCAAGGCACATGATCTGACTTAACGGACAAAATTAACGTCCGTTAGAGTAAAGGACGAAACGTGCAAGCTTTCTTAAATATAAAGGACGTTTACCCTAATTTCCTTAGTTTAAGGACGAAATCTGAAATTTACTACAAACCTAAAGGACGAAAAGTGTAATTTACTCAAACTATTATTAGAACAATTAAATAATATGTATCCCCATAAGAGAAAAGTGAATATCGAGCTATTTAAGCATCTAGTATCAAATGCGAAACCTATTAAAATTGCGCGGTTTTAATTAAAACATGTCGGAACTAAATCATTTAGTTATATTATCTTAACTAGGTTTCCTAATTTTGGTTCATTAAAAACTTTACGCTACAACCCAATTAAAAAAATCATGATACTTGAATATACAATTCATTAATTTGATAAATTCCAAACTACGAGCAAATAATTTTTCTCTTGAATCATTTTGATTACCGTGCATCCATGTTTGTTTGAGGAAGACCATCACAAAGTCTTTCGGATTTTTCAAATAAGTCAAACATCAAAGATGTCGTGAGTGCATTAGGAGATAGTCCAAGGTAAACCATGGACGAAAATTGCAGATCCACATTTATTACTGGTTTAGTTGATTTGTTGGATCTTTTTATTTCAGTATGAAGTAATATGCTTTGAAAAATCGTAATGTTATCTTACTGGAAGAAGACAACGGGCCCGATGAAGGAGAGGTTATTGGAGATTAAGCGGTGAAATAATTAGATTTATACTACACTTAAGTTAAATTAATCAAAACGATGTAGTTTTGATAGGTTTCGCATCTAACTTTAGATGCTTAATAGCCTCATATCACTTTCTCTTATGTATAATGTAATATCTAAAATATATAATTGAAAATATATAAAAAAATAACTATAAAATTATAAAAAAATAATAATTAAATAAACGAGCCGAGCTCGAGTATGAAAAGTATTTGATGAGCCAAGCTTAAACGTTAATAAGAAAGTTCAAGCAGCTCGAAATCGAGCTCTCTCAAGTCAAAATAAGTCAAGTTCGAATCTATACGAGCTCGGGAGTCGGGCCCATGAATCTGTTTATTAAGTTGGATTGCTTTCTAAATTTGAAGCCCACAAAATATGATGGTCTAGTTGAATGGGCTTTGGATAAGGCTACGGGCGGTGGGCTTCGGGTGCACAATAAAATATTTCGTTAATAAAACATAGTATGGGAAAAGTAATTATGACGTCATCAATTAAAACATATGTTATGGCAGTAAGATAGGAATCATGATTACGTTGATGTCATAAGTTTCATTAAACGAACACGCCTTTTCAAACTGATTTAGGATGAACTGTTTACAAGTTTTTTGGTCATTCTTAAATCAAGTGATTCAAGAAGTATGAAAAAACAAAATAAAATAAAAAAGTAATCGTTGGGCAATTGACAATCCGGTTTAATTATATAGGACGATTGGACGAATGATAGAGTTTAGTGCCTTTAAGGTTGTGGGTTGAATCCCAACTTTAAAAGGTTAATCACCTTATGGGTTTCTGTCAAGAACAGAGAATCTAAACCTTTTTTAATCTCAAACCAAACGTATAAAACCAGAACCAATCAAGAAACAATATGAACTATTCAAACAAGAACAATGTGACCGATACTAGCCTTAGATCATAGATGCGATGGATCTGAATGTTAAACAGAATATGAAGACAAGCAGGATGTATGTCACGTGAGCCTCACTTGATTGGAAGTTTAGAACCTCTTCACTGCAACAGCCCAATACTCCAGCCCAATGATACATCTAGCCCAACACTCCATCCAGCCCCATGCTCATTTATCATGTAAAAGAAACCACACATTAGAAACAACGATACTGCATTATATTTAATATGTTTGTTATTGAATTGGATTGGATTATCTATATATTTCAACCGTTTCTTTAGAATTAGATAGAATATAAGGGTGTGTTTGATGTATGAGTTCTAAAAATGAAATTTACCTTGTTTTGTTTTAATGGCACCCGAATAATTAAAACGTACTTTTCAGTAAGTATTAACTATAACCAAACTTTAAAAGAGTTGGCACTTGAACTATAACCAAACTTTGAAAGAGTTGGCTCTCAAGTGGGTTATAACTTATATATATGGTGTTTTCGTTTTTTATATTAATTAATCAAATAGTTTTTTGTTGACTACCCGCTTTTCGGTTTTTTCCCAACATTTTCTTTTATTTTGTTACAATACAATTTTGAAATAACATTCATTCTTTCTAACTTCCAAGCTAAGTTTATAACTGTAACATCGCGTATTTGCGTTAAATAAAATTAATTTTGTTTAATACGTTGATTGTTAATTCCAATAATTACAATAATTATAATAATAATAATAATAATAATAATAATAATAATAATAATAATAATAATGACTTAAAAAAATATAATATATGTATAAAAAATGAATTTATAAGTCCAGGGGAAAATTGTGTAATTTATGAAACATAATTTTAAAGTTTCAAGCATGAAATAGTAATAATCTAAAGTCGAGGGACCATTGTGTAAATATTTAAAAAACCAACTGCTTTCTCTCTCCCCGATTATCCGGCCACCGGCCGGCGAGTCTCCGGCCATTCTCCGGCGAGATCAAACACACAAAATTGCGCGGTTTAAATCAAATTAAAAGCTTCCGTCAATCTCGCGACCATGATTCGAACATATGGACCTACACAATTTGAAAAATTATCCCGTTTACGCGCCTTACACTCGAACCCGCTTACCCCATTCAAAATCAAATCGAATTGAACTCGTTCGCACAAATTACCCCTATATAATAGAGGGCAAACCTCATAAATCGAACACACAAACTCTCTGTAACCTCAATTTGATCAAACACACACACACACGTCGATTCAAGATTGCATTCAAACGAGAACTACTCGAACTCGAATCCATCCATCTCTACAGCATTACGGGTAATTCGACACACATATACACACTCGGTTCTACATGGTGAATGAAAGCCCCATGGTTAATTCGATCGAAAATATCGAATTCAGCTTCAATTGAATCGATTTCGTTCTAGGGTTTATGTGATTTGGGGGATTTCTTGAAAAGGTGTTTATAATAATATGAAACCATGAACTCTCGCGGCCAAGGCCTTTAGTTCACTGGTTCCACACTCGAATTCTAACCTTGAGGTCCCGGGTTCGACCCCGGGCAACCTCACTATTTTTTTAGGCCTTTTTAAGCCTTTAAAAATTCCGAAAAAATTTCTAAAAATTATAAAAATAATTTTACAAACATTAAATATTTTTAGAAACTATCTAATTAATTTCTGAAAATTTATCTTAACATTTTATTTAACTACGTTATTATTTGTTTTAAATAAATAATATAACTAGTTTATATTTCTTATAAAATGGATATTTTTTTAAAATAATGGTAAAAAATCACTAAATTATTATTGGTTCAAATAATATTTATGTATTATTGTTTAAAATCATGATTATTTCAATTAGATATAAAAGTTTTATATCTAAACCGTTCCAAATTATTTTCAATTCTTTAAGTCACTTAAATAATTAAATAATTTTAATTAATTACCATATAATTAATTAATAAAAATTAGTTATTTGTTTTTCCAACATTTTAATAATAAACCAAACGGTTACGCGTAACAATACTTTTATTTCTATTAAATTCTAAACATAATCACTTTCAATAAATTCATTTTATTTATTTCAAAACATTCAAACTAAATAAATTATTTCATTTAAACTATCATTTAAAACCCAATAGAAACCCTAATACATTCCCAATTCTCATATTATTAATATTCTAACTTCGAGACACCGTTCCGTAGATTACTCGTAAGAAAATCGTTAGTGTCTAATCTATCACATCCAGATTCTAATCTCATCAATCAAGTGAGTATTCATATTCCCTTTTTATATCATTTCTTATTTGGGGGAAATCATGTGATACAATATATTCAATCATGATATTCTATTGTTATTTCATTCTAAATTCAATTCAAGACAGGTTATGTTATTACTTGCAACTATGTAAACATACTATGGTAAACTGGACGACAGTAAAACCCTAATTCAATCAATCAATCCTGGTATCAATGGTAGATCTACTGGTTTGGATAACCCACCCCACATGGCTTACGAGTGGTGATTGTGCCAGAGGCAATTAGTCAATCTATGGTGTTTGTGTGCAAGTCTATTATATGCAAGTGTCAAGTCAAGGGGTTTATATTTTGTCGGTTTATCTATATGCTTCGCTATTGCAATATAAGTCCTAACGTTACCTTGTGAATTGGATTATTCTCAATCAATCAATCAATCTATATGTATATACAAAACTGTGATTACTCACCGACTAATTTTTAGCTGACTCGTTACTTTTCACATGATTTCAGGTTTAGCAAACTAGAAGACTTCTACATGCTCATTTAAGACCCGGACTTAGTCAAAATAAAAGACAGTTAGTATTTGCAATTTCAGTTGTTATATTTGCTTGTGTAAATTCATGATTTCATGTAATCTGATTATTTAATATTATTTCCACTATTAGACAACCATGTGTTATAAACAATCAATCATTTCCTCGTCCGCTCCGATGATTCCGTCGTCGGTCGGGGTGTGACAATAACGAATGAATATTGATTAGTAATTAGTAATTAGATGATTAGTGACTAAGGTTTACAAAAATTTTACTTTCTAAAAACATCATTTCTTATAATATTTTGTATTTTTAAAATTTTTTAATGTTTTGAAAAATAAAACTATAAAATTTATTTTCTTTAGAAATAACATTAATAACAAGTTCATTTTTAATTTATTAAAAAGCTACTTCTAATCTAAAAAGAGATTAAATTTTGGTGAATATGAATTTGGTGCTGGGATTCAATCCAACAATCTGCCATTTCTTGGTCTGAAATATTTAAAAAGCATGATGTTATGTTGATATTTGTGACTTTGTCTTGGTAATTACGTGATAACATCCTAGTATATGCTCTCCTTCGGTCTAGAATCGCTAAGTGACAACTACCAGCTTCCTTAGTCTTGTAAAACCCTTCTATCATCTCATTGAACGAAATTATATCTATGTAATTTACCATCATTGATGATTAACTTAGTTTAAACATTATGCTACTAGTTCCAATCGGATGTGATCATCTTTATTTAATTGCAACCAAATTATTACATTTGAATGTTTAGTTTTCGGTTAACAAACCAAAAATCAATTCCTTTTTATTATGTTTATCCAAATAAAACAATTGAGTTAAACATCATTCACTAATTACTCGTGGTTAGAGATTCTTGTTTCCTCTAGCTATTCTAGGGTAACTAAAACATATTTTCTTTCAGTGGTGGAGATTGAACTAAATTATAGGAAGGCGGGAGGCAAAAGTAATTTTTTTAAGGGATACTTTATATACTTATATAATTTAATGTGAGTTACTGATAAAAAAATAAAGAGGTTGCCCCCAAGCTCTGGCTCTGTTCTCTTTATTGTTGGTCGATTCATTGGCGCCGATCAATTAGTCATCATCTTTTTAAATCTTATTTTGAATCGGTAGTGAATGAAACCCACACGTATACATTGAATACTTTAGTTCTGGTTTTTTGTTCACAGTTTTGGTACGAAACAGAAAAGCAAAATGAGACTGGTTTTCTTTTTGAAAAGGTGGAAAAAAGCCATGCACAAACAAACCCAAAATGGTAACGAGGTACACATGGCTTAATATTAATTAATTAGTTAGACCTTAATCACTTTGTAAACATAGTTAATTATTGGTTGCCAACAGCTGTACCCCAAACCTCCTACAATGAAGAAAACCTAATATGCAATAGCAAATCAAGTTTAATGTTTTCACAACCGACATGAAAAAATATAAAATCAACTCTTACCATGTATTTAAAGTGTTTCCATTAAACCTACCGGTTATGAATTGAACCATACTTTACTATTTGTGTAGTTTATTCTTTTGAAATATCCCATTTATTATATTTATATATATATATATATATATATATATATATATATATAAACTTTATATTTAATTAATCTAGGACGTCATATTATTAAAATTTGTAAATTTATATTAGAACATAACACTGTTTTGCACTTTGTTTTAAATATATTGTTCTAATTTTTGAATTAAATATGAAGTCTGATCCAACTAATAGTAAAAAAAAACAAAGGAGTTAAGTTATATTTTTTCAACAGCAAACACATTTTATACTCTACACCTATTATATTATTAAAATCATTACACTTACGCTCTACATGAAATCAAGCCCACTACCTTCCATAGGTTTTTCATCACGTACTTTAGCATCAAGAAGATCCGTTGGATCTATGAATAGAGTTAAGTTACACCAAATAAAAGGATGTATGACTCACTCTTTTCTTTCCCTATAAATACCCCCTTCACACCTCCTATTTGCCCAAACAATTCACACTTCATATATTCACATCTCTCTATATCTCTTTCTCAAGTCTCATCGTGACAAATAAACTTACAAATTACAATGGAACAAAATATTCCAGTTTTCGCAAAGAAAATATGGAAATTAGTACGTGTCATATACGTCATGCTACGCAAAAACATATCCAAGAGTAAGTTACTACTAGACCTCAACAAGATGATGCACCATCGCAACATCACCACCAAATCCTTACACAACCTCATGTTCCACCACCACCACCACCGCTCTCCGCCGCCAGGTGAATACGAGTTCAGCTGCAGCAACAGCCCTTCAACCAACAACCACCCATTCTCCCTATTCACCTTCAACAAAAAACATCATTCCAACAACCAACACATGACTGATGATCATCATGACACGGCCTTGAAGGCCGTGGAGATGATCCATAGCGAGGCGGCCTCGCCTGTGCTGCCAGGGTTCGGGTGGAGTCCTGTGGTTAGGCAGCTGAGGGTGACTGACTCCCCGTTCCCGTTGAGTGGCGTGGATGAGGACCGCCATGTGGATGAGGAGGCCGACCGGTTTATAAACCGGTTTTATGACGACTTACGACTGGAGAATAGTAATGTGACGTGGTCTCGTTCATCTTCTTGAGAAATATACTGATGTAATTAACCAGTTTTCTGAAATTGGTGGTCTGATTTATGTGTAGAGAATTTAAAGATTTAAAATTTAATAAGATGTTACGATACATTTCAATAAGTTATGTTTACTGTTAAAAAAAAACTTCGGTTTTTTTCACATGAAGATGTTAACTTTACCCATATGGCGAAAGTTGACCTGATATCTCATTGTTGAATATTAGTGTTAACATCAAAGAGTTATGTCAATTAGTTAGTTGACTTTATAGTTTTGGTGTAACATGTTTACTTGTAAACGTTCAGGGTCTATTTTGTAATATGTTGTTTAGTCGAGGGTGTAGTTCTGTAACTGTAGTTCAAATGGTTGTTAAAGGTTAGTTGGATCTCGAATTAGGTTAACCTCTTTTGTAATTCAGTTTTCACGAAGCAGTGCTTTCAATTGAACCTTCATAGATTGTTTTGATCTTCAAGATATTGTTGATTCTTTTGGTTTTACGAATTGATTTCTATAACAATTGGTATCAGAGCCTTGTGAGCTCGATCGGTGAATTCGAATTAGAGGGAAACTCAATAATCTGGTGAAGAGATGGTGTCGTCGACGAAGTTCGATCTTGAAAAGTTCGATGGCAAGAACGACTTTAGTCTCTGGAGGTTGAAGATGAGGGCCCTACTGGTACATCAGGGGCTAGTTGATGCACTGAAAGGAGAAAATGGAATGCCCGCCACGATGACTGAGAAAGACAAGAAAGATGTAATGGAGAAGGCACACTCGGCAATCATCTTGAGTCTTGGCGACAGGGTACTCAGAGAAGTGTCCAAAGAAAGCTCTGCAGCAGGTCTTTGGACAAAGCTTGAGTCCCTGTACATGACGAAGTCTCTGGCAAACAGGCTCTACCTCAAGAAGCGCCTTTATACGTTTCAGTTGGTGAGTGGAAGGTCATTAGAGGATCATACGGATGAGTTTAACAAGCTCATCCTTGATCTTGAAAACATTAAAGTAGAGATTGGAGATGAAGACAAAGCAATCATCTTCCTCTCATCACTCCCTCAAACTTATGAGCACTTTGTAGATACTCTTATGTTTGGAAGGGACACATTGTCAATGGAGGAAGTTCTTGCAGCAATGAACTCAAAAGAACTCCAAAAGAAAACTGAAATCAAAGAAGATAGTTCCGAGGGTTTAACTGTAAGAGGAAGACCAGAACACAGAGGGAAGAAATTAAGCAATGTGACCAGATCAAAGTCAAAGGGAAAACGGAGATGCTTCATATGCAACTCAGACAAGCACCTTAAGAAGGACTGTCCTGAGTGAAAAAGGAGGAAGCAGGAGTATGCTAAACAAAAGGGGTATGGTAATTCTTCCCCTGAAAGTTCTAATGATGGATATGAGAGTTCGGATGTCCTAGTGGTGTCAAAGATGAGTGGTGATGAACAACCCTGGATCATGGATTCTGGTTGTTCATATCACATGACCCCTAATAAATATTTCTTTAATGAATCGACCATGAATGATTATGGCACTGTACAATTAGGTGATAATCGAAAATGTACAATCAAAGGGCAGGGAACTGTGTCATTAAAGTTGGATAATGGATCAGTCCTTAGTCTCAAGAATGTTAGATACATTCCTGAACTAAAGAGGAATCTCATATCTCTAGGTACCTTTGAGAATGATGGGTATCATGTTGTCTTAAGGAATGGACGGGCAAAAGTAGTTAAAGGCTCTATGGTGGTCCTAAGTGGAACCAGGAAAGGCAACAACTTATACTTGGTAGATGGTGAAGTGGCCGTGGATTCTGTGTCAATTGTAGAAGAGGATAAAGACTCACTTGCAATGATATGGCACAATCGGATGGGTCATATTAGTTGCCAAGGTCTTAAAGAGTTGCATAAACAGCAGTTATTAGGTGAATTAAGCAATCCTGAGTCTGGGTTTTGTGAACATTGTATCCTTGGTAAAGATCATAGGGTGAGTTTCGATAGAAGCAGGCATAAGTCTAGAGGTGTATTGGACTATATTCATGCTGATCTATGGGGGCCTGCTAGAACTTCATCACTAGGGGGGTGCAAGGTATTTTCTCTCCCTAGTTGATGACCATTCAAGAAGAGTATGGGTGTTAGTAATCAAGACAAAGGATGAAGCACTTTAGAAGTTTAAAGAATAGAAAGTTTTGGTTGAAACATAAACTGAGAAGAGGGTGAAGAAACTCAAAACAGATAATGGTCTTGAATTTCGCAATAAGAGTTTTGATCAGTATTGCAAAGCTCATGGTATTGCAAGACATCTAACAGTAGCTGGGACACCACAGCAAAATGGGTTGGTGGAAAGAATGAATCAGACTCTACTAAATAAGGTGAGATGCATGTTGATAAGCTCAGGGCTGCCAAAACAATTTTGGGCTGAAGCTTTGTCAACAGCTGCATATCTAGTCAATAGTTCTCCCTCTAGTGCTATTGATATGAAGACCCCAATGGAAGTTTGGTATGGTGACAAGCCTAAATATGAACATATGAGAATATTTGGGTCATTGGCCTATTCTCATATCAGTCAAGGAAAGCTGGATCCTAGAGCACAGAAATGTGTATTCTTAGGATACCCAGATGGTGTGAAGGGATACAGGTTATGGAGGTTGTCTGGTGGTTCACCAAAGATCATTATTAGTAGGGATGTAACATTTAGAGAAAGTCTCATGTATAAAGATGTGATTGCTGGGGATCAAGAGTTGAGCAAAACAAAACCTGGTGTTGAAGAGAGTGTTCAATTTGAGGTGGAGATACCCAGTGATTTAGACACAGAGACAAGAGTTGCTGGTGGTTCTGAAGATGAGTCAAGTGGACATACTAGAGATTATAGTATAGCCAAGGATAGACCGAGGAGAAATGTTGTGCCACCTGTCAGGTTTAGAAGCTCTCAAGATATATCAGCTTTTGTGTTTTGTGCTGCTGAAGATGAGAGCATGTATGAACCTTTGTCTTACTATGATGCAGTTAAATCAAAAGAAAGGCAAAAATGGATGATGGACATGAAAGATGAAATGGATTCTTTGCATAAGAATAAAACTTGGGACTTGGTTGATAAACCAAGTGATAAACGGCTAATGGATTGTAAATGGCTGTTTAAAATCAAAGAGGGAATGCCAGGAGAAGCTTTGAGGTATAAGGCAAGGTTGGTAGCCAAAGGATTCACACAATCAGCTGGAATAGATTACAATGAAATCTTTTCACCTGTTGTGAAGCATACTTCCATTAGAGTTGTCTTAGCCTTAACTGCAGTATTCAATTTTGAGCTTGACCAGCTAGATGTTAAGACAGCTTTCTTGCATGGTAATCTAGAAGAGACCATTTACATGAAACAACCACCTGGTTTTGAGGTGGAGGGTCAGAAAGATAAGGTGTGCCTGCTAAGAAAGTCTCTATATGGACTTAAACAATCACCTAAGCAATGGTATATGAGGTTTGATAAGTATGTTGTTACTCATGGCTTTAAAAGGAGCTGTTATGATGTATGTGTCTACTTTAAAGAATAGGAGCCAGGACACTTCATTTATCTTCTCTTATATGTGGATGATATGTTGTTGTCATGCAAAGATAGATCCCAAATTGAAGATACTAAGAAGTTATTGATGGCTGAATTTGAAATGAAGGATCTTGGAGTTGCCAAGAAAATTCTAGGAATGGAGATACATAGGGACAGAAATGCTGGAGTCTTGAAATTGACTCAGGGAGGTTATATCAAAAAGGTTCTTACTAATTTTGGTATGGCATCAAGCAAGAGTGTTGTAACTCCATTGGCAGTTCATTTCAAGTTATCTGGCAGGGATTCTCCTTGTACAGATGAAGAAATTACAAGAATGCAGAATGTTCCATATGCTAGTGCTGTTGGAAGTCTTATGTACCTTATGGTATGTACTAGGCCAGATTTGGGCTTTGCTGCTAGTGTGGTTAGAAGGTATCTGAGTAACCCTGGTAAGCAGCATTGGGAAGGTGTTAAATGGGTTATGAGATATCTCAATGGTACTAAAGATGTTGGCTTAGTGTTTGGGCAGATAAAGTCTCATGATCCTTTAGTATATGGTTATGTAGATTCAGATTTTGCTAAAGATCTGGATAAGGGAAGATCTTTGACTGGTTATGTGTTTAAAGTGTTTGGTGGTACTGTAAGATGGAAAGCTTCTTTGCAGCACATAGTAGCTTTGTCTACTACTGAGGCAGAATTTGTTGCTCTCACTGAAGCTGTGAAAGAAGCTATATGGCTCAAAGGATTTGTGACAGAATTGGGTTTTGATGCAAGTAATGTTGTGGTGTATTGTGATAACCTTGGTGCTATTCAATTGTCAAAACATCAAGTATTTCATGAAAGGTCTAAGCACATAAATGTTAGGCTGCATTTTATAAGAGACATTGTTCATTCTCAAGAGGTGAAGGTTGAGTATGTGAATACTGAAGATAATGCTGCTGATATGCTCACTAAGTCTTTAATTGGTTCAAAGTCATATAATTTAAAGATAAAATATGTCTAAAATCATATAATTTAGTATGTATTAATAAATTATTAAAATAAAAATATTTATATTTTAGATGTATGATAGTTTACTTTACTTATTTAAAATAATTATTATTTAATATGAGAAAGACAATAAACAAATATAAGTATGTTGTTTTAACATATTTTAGTAAAAATAAAAAGTCAAATTGATTGTTGTTATAACTTTCGTATTTATTAGGAGAGATATGCGAGAAATAATTTTTTTGATATGCTAGAATGATAACACGTGTCATTTGATAGGCGAGAATGATGACACGGGTTTAAAAAAACCATCTTTTATTATATGTTATAGTTTCTAATATAAACTTTAACAAGTAAATAGCTAAAATAAATAAACAATTTGCAATTTGCAAATCAAATAAATAGAAGCATATACAAAGCTAAACAAATTTAGAACAATTAACAATCAACAAGTTGTCCTTAGAACAAAGAATTAAAGAAAAACAATTAAAAATACATGAATCAATTTACCTTATTTAGAGAGAGAATCAATCAATCAAGAGAACCTGTTCAGTCTGGTACCTAATCGTGAGTCCGTTACTCCACTAGATGTCCAGATGAAATTGAAGTTTAAAGGCTTCTTAATTGAAAAGAAATCAAAGAAGCAAATCGTGATTCCACCGGATGAAATTAGAGAAGCAAACGAAGGTTAGGGGTTCTTATTTGTTACTCCAGTGAAGAAATCGAAGTTCTGTGTGGCTGGGTTCGCTTGAGGCAAGCAAAATCATAGGTGAATGATGAAATTGAAGGTTCGCGGTTGTTCATCTTAACATCCTGGCTTTGTTCGTCCCTTCGTTTCAACTCCCCCCCGCCCAATCCCCCAATCAGGAATTGACCATAGCATGTGTTGAAGATCTACGACCTGTCGACCTAGATTTCCTTCTTTCTTTCATTCATTCATTTTTTTTTTAGTTTATTCTAGGTTTAGACTGATAATTAGATAATAAAATTTATTTTTGGGTGGCCTATTAGAATGAGTGGACCTAAAGCCTTAGCTTATTTTCTTAAACTGTTGGGCGGGTATTGGTTGCAAACAGCTGTTTTTTTACAAATGATCAACTTTTGCTTTTTAGCTTCCCTTGTCACATTTACCACAAATGCAATATTTAATAAGTAAATTTTCAAATGAAAAGTAATACGACATAAAAATTAAGAAAACATTTTAAAGACCGGTTAGTTACAAATATCTTCATCGCTAATCAATCTATATTATATATTAGTGTTGCAATTTATTTAAACACATACGCATATAAATACAAGTAAGATAATTGTCGGTGGCTTAATGACTCGATGAAACTTGATATTTATCTCCGGCCACTAAAATGATATGGGTTCCGGTCCAACAAAACGTCAATGGGTAGATTTTAAGGAATCTATTTAGAATGGCATATTTTAGGAAAAAAAAAAAGAAAATGGTTATTTGACTAGAAAAATATGATCAATAGTGATATCGTCCATTCCAATGACAGTTTCTTCATAATCTTACAGTCTCAAGCATTGAGTTGTCAGTGAATATCAGAAGCAGCTTTTAGTAGGGGCGGTTTCAATAACTCGGTTACCACTTCTGTTTGCTTCATTTATGTAACATCTCGTATTTTGCGACGTTTAATTTTATAATAAGAAAAATAAAAAATAATAATAATAATAACAACAATAATAATAATGATAATAGTGGTAAAAATAATAATAATAATAATAATAATAATAATAATAATAATAATAATAATAATAATAATGTTAATGATAATAATAATCTTAATAATAATAATAATAATAATAATAATAATAACAATAATAATAATAATAATATAATAAAGTCCAGGGTTATTTTGTAATTTTTGAAACTTAAAATGAAAGTTTCTAACATAAATTGTCAAAGATAAAACCGCAGGGACCAATTGAGTAATTTTAAAAATTTTCAAATTAAACCCCCGCCACCCCCGTAAATCCGGCGACTCCTCCGGCCAATCTCCGGCCACTCTCCGGCAAGCTTCAAACGCTCAAAATCGAGCGGGTTTTCATTCAAATTAAAGGTCCCGACAGCCTCGCGACAAGGATTCGAACCTATGGACCCATATAATTCGAAAATTGAACTCAAATAGGCGGATTAATTCGAACCCGCTTAATCCATTCAAATCAAAATCAAATTGAGCTCGTTGCATCAAATTACACACTATAAATAGAGGGCAAACCTCCATAAATACTCGCTCAAACTCTCTGTAATATTAATTTGATCAAACACATACCTATACATCGAATTCGATCATCGTCTTCATCGCGACCTGCAACTCTATCGAGCACCAACCTTCGAGCTTTCTAAACCCAAATTGATAAGGGGTTTTTGTTTATCATCATCAATCGAAACTGTCTGTGCAAGGAATTTAATTATTATCTACACAATCATCTCGAATCAATATCTCCATTTCCGCGGCTGTTCTTAATCTGTTCTCTATCAATTCAACATCAGATCAGGTAATTGAACACACCCTCGTACTCGATTTTACATGTAGATCAAAAGCCCCATTAATTTGAACATTAACAGATTCGAATTGATCCTCAATTTGGATCAAATCAAATCTAGGGTTTAAGTGAATTGGGGATGAATTGCAATTGGTGTTTAAAAGAAATTAAAACAGAACAATATCGCGGCTTAGGCCCTTGTTCCACTGGTCCCTGCGTTCCATGTTAAACAGGAGGTCCCGGGTTCGACCCCGGGCACCCCCTTATATTTTTAAAATGCCTTTTAAGCTTTAAAAAAAAAATTATAAAAAAATTCCTAAAATTATAAAAATTAATTTTATAAACTCTGATTTTTTAAAGTTATCAAACAAATTTTTGTAAAATTATTTCCTTGAAACACTTAATTTTTATATATAAAATATCAAATAACAAATATTATAATTAGTTTATTTTTACCAAAATAAACTTTAAATAGTCAAAATTACTACGTTATTATTTGTCATTACGTTACCTTTAATTATAGGTTTATTTATGTCAATTATAAAATGTTATTTACATTTTATAAATTTAATCATTTTATAAAAATTTAATATTTTTTTTATAAAATGGATTAATTAATCTTTCTTTTATTGTATAAAAATATATATATACGATCTTGATAACTAATCCCAAATTCCATCAAAGACCCTAGTTTCTCGTTAAAAACGTAAAGATTAATATTAACCAACTTAAATCTCGTCAATATATATATATATATATTCTTAGGTATCTCGTGAAGGACTACGCTGAAACGACGATTATTACACTTCTTATTAACCATCAATAATATACCGATTTGACCAAGTGAGTATTTCTATACCCATTTTATTATTTCACACACTTTTGGGTGAAACATGTTACCGTATAAACGTTACACTTGTAAACACGTTTGATTCTTGTAAACTTATGGCAATTTGCTTGTGTGTTGTGATTAGTTGAATCTTGTAGCTACCATGTAATGTCGAATATATGTACAATCATTAACTATTGCTAGCCTGGCGACGTCATAGATCTATGGGCCTGACAAGCCTACTTGGTTGATCCAAGTACACTTAGCTAATCGTATATACTTTTAACGTTAATAGAATATTAACGTCGTTTGATACTTGTAAAACATTGTCAAGGTTTGATTGTGCATTCTGTCTTACATCCCTAGTTACCTTGTTCTCTAATTTACAACAAGAATTGTCATCTTTTATATACGTATGTATGAAAAACAATAGAATGCTCACCAACAATATGTTGACCTTTTATTTTTAACATGTTTCAGGCAATAGCGTTATGTGGCTGTGAACAATCGTAACTCTCACGCCTCGACGATTCCGCCGTCAAGGTTGGGGTGTGACAGATTGGTATCAGAGCCCATAACTATAGGGATTTAGGTTATTAATGATGACCTAGACTATAGCTTATGCATGCACCTTATAGTATTTTTATCTTATAAATATATGGTTTGCATATTACATAATGCTATGCCTTCTTGTGTGCAATTTGATGCCTTAGCATAGGATTGCCTAAACTTAATTACTTGTCTCCCTACACTTATCTTTGACTTTTCCCCGAACATAAAACCTCTCTATCTTATTCTCGAAGACACGTGGAATCGTATACTTATGCTTATGACTTGGATCTTTAGACGTTATGTCTAATCTATATAAATCTCATCAAGGTTTTGATTACATGAACCTAAGAAATACTGTGTGACACATAAACACCTGTATTCTGGATTTCCTGGCAAAAAGCCTTCGGGCTAAGGCAAGCGTATTCGTATAAATCTCATTGAGGGGCCCGTTACGCTTACCTGGGGATTTCTGGGATGAGTGATAAACTATGGTCAAAATACACAAATCTCTAAGGCAAATGAATCAATTTACCTTGACGTGTCCACGGTTCCAAATGATAATGCGTTATCAAATGGGATCATTCCGTGTACCTTACAACCTTTAGCCTACCTTTGTCTAAACTAATATTCTTTGTTATCCTCACTCCCGTAATTAGCTCATTTTTGTATATCCAGCATGTCTCGTCATCAAGGAAAGCGTGGAAGTTCCGACCGCAAGCTTGCAGCAATGATCGCCAAACAAATGGCTGCTGTGCTCCCAACCATGGTTGCTGAACTTACTAGCACCATGATGGCTAATAGCAACAACAACACCAATGGAAACAACAACGGTGTTCAAGGAGAAAACAGCAACAGCCGAAACGGGAACGATCGTACTTGCACCTTCAAACACTTCAACTCGTGCAAACCCACCAACTTTAGTGGCAAGGAAGGAGCCACTGGTCTTCTTGAGTGGTTCGAAGGCATGGAGAACACTTTCGCCAATTGTGAGTGTCCCGAGGCACTCAAAGTCCGTTATGCCACTAGTATGCTCCAACAAAGGGCACTTACCTGGTGGAATAGCGAGAAGAGAAACCGAGGAGCTGATGCTATTTCGGCACTCTCTTGGGATGAATTCAAGAACATCGCTATCGCGAAGTTTTGCCCGAGAAGCGAATTACAAAAGTTGGAAGAAGAATTCTGGAACTTGAAGCAAGATGGTGGTGATCATTTGGCCTACTCAACTAGACATCATGAGTTGTGTCTACTATTGCCCCATATGGTTGACACTGTCCCCCGCAACATCGAGAAGTTCATAAAGGGTGTACCACCCCAAATCCAAGATGCTGTGGTGGGTAGCCGACCCACAACTTTGGAGGAGGCAATTACTATCACAGCGCAGCTCACTGAGAATCATATTAGAGCTGGCACTATGTCGGCAAAGGGTTCAAAGTCTGCTGTGAAGGCGACACCCGAGGCAACAAAGGATGTAAAGGCTGAGTCGTCTTCCCAAAACAAGAAGCGTAAGTTCACAACAACACGCAACTACGCTGTGACCACTCCAAATCCTCCTCAAAAACAAATGGTGGTGGCAAATCAAGCTCCCATGGCTAAAGTTTATACGGGTTCTCTGCCAATGTGCAACACGTGCAAGTACCATCATGCGGGTAACGTTCCATGCCGAATCTGCTCGTTGTGTGGAAAGTATGGCCATTTGGTGACTACTTGTCTGCGTGCACCAAACAACGCTGCAATGCTTGCCAACCGAACCTGTTACAATTGTGGCGAGCCTGGACATATTCGTCCGCAATGCCCTCGCAATGCGGGCAACGTGCCACCAGCTCGTGGAAGGGCTTTCAATATCAACGCCAACCAAGCACAAGTCAGCAATGACGTTGTGAATGGTACGACGAAGAACCCCGTTTAAATCATTCCTTGTATTATTGATGTTTTCCATCTTTGTAATCATCGTATCAATAATAAAATTTCTTTTTACCGAACAGGTATGTATCTTGTAAATGATCATTATGCATCTGTATTATTTGATTCGGGTGCGGATAAGAGTTTCGTGTCGTTAGAATTCGAGCCCGTACTTTCTAAATCACGTATTAATCTGGAAGGACCCTACACGGTCGAAGTCGCCGATGGAAAACCCATTGTCGTTGATGTCATAATACGTGATTGCATCATAAGCTTTAACGAGCACGAATTCCCTATTGATCTTATTCCTATGAAACTCGGAAGCTTCGACGTCATCATTGGAATGGATTGGCTAGTCAAACATCATGCTGAGATCGTATGTTTTGAGAAGTGTATTCGAATACCGTTACCATCCGGGGATACTTTGAAAGTGTTCGGCGAGAAATCATCACAAGGACTCAAACTCATGTCTTGCACTCAAGCCCGAAAGTGCTTAAGCAAGAAGTATATAGCTTCTTGGCTTACGTGGTCAACACAAAAGCCAAAGGGAAAGAACTTAAGGATGTCCCTATTGTACGAGACTTTCCTGAAGTATTTCCCGATGACCTTAGTGGTTTACCTCCCGTACGTGAAGTTGAATTTAAAATTGATTTGATACCGGGAGCACAACCCGTGGCTAAGTCACCATATCGGCTTGCACCATCGGAATTGCAAGAACTCTCTAGCCAACTCCAGGAATTATCTGAAAAAGGGTTTATCCGCCCTAGTTCTTCTCCTTGGGGAGCACCTGTCTTATTTGTGAAGAAGAAGGATGGGTCATTCCGTATGTGTATCGATTACCGAGAGCTCAACAAGTTGACCATCAAAAACCGGTATCCTCTTCCTCGTATCGACGATCTGTTTGATCAACTTCAAGGAGCTACTATATTCTTGAAGATTGATCTACGTTCTGGATATCATCAGTTACGAGTCCATGATGATGACATCCCCAAGACCGCATTTCGTACTCGTTATGGGCACTATGAGTTTACGGTGATGCCTTTTGGCTTGACTAATGCTCCTGCTGTTTTCATGGATCTCATGAATCGAGTATGCAAGCCTTATCTAGATAAGTTTGTGATCGTCTTCATTGACGACATTCTCATCTACTCCAAAACCAACGCCGAGCATGAACTGCATTTGCGACAAGTTCTTGAACTGTTGAAGAAAGAGCAATTGTACGCGAAGTTCTCGAAGTGTGATTTCTAGCTCAAGGAGGTTCAATTTCTAGGACACGTGGTGAATAGCCAAGGAATTCACGTTGACCCTGCAAAGGTGGAAGCTGTGAAGAATTGGTGTGTTCCCACGACACCGACCGAGATTCGTTCTTTCCTTGGTCTTGCTGGTTATTATTGGCGATTCATCGCCAACTTTTCGAGGATCGCGAAGCCGCTCACTTCCTTAACACAAAAAGATAAACCATTCAAGTGGGGTCCCGAGCAAGAGGAAGCTTTTGAAACATTAAAACACAAACTAAGCAATGCTCCTATCTTGACCCTACCCGATGGAAACGATGATTTCACCGTATATTGTGATGCTTCAAAACAAGGTCTTGGTTGTGTTCTTATGCAACGAGGAAAGGTGATAGCTTATGCATCAAGACAATTGAAGGTTCACGAGGTGAAATACACGACTCATGATCTTGAACTCGGTGCTGTGGTTTTCGCTTTGAAGATCTGGCGACATTATCTTTATGGGACGAAATGCATAGTCTACACCGACCACAAAAGTCTCCAGCACGTGTTTAACCAAAAAGATCTTAACATGAGACAAAGACGTTGGATCGAGTTAATCAGCGATTACGACTGTGACATTCGCTATCATCCTGGAAAGGCGAATGTTGTAGCCGACGCGCTGAGTCGCAAGGTCCATAACAAAACTGTCTCACTACAAGGAATCCGAGATCAAAGATAGTGGTTTCACACGTTAAGAGAATTTGATACCGAGGTTCGTGTGGATATTAACGAGGCTACTATCATGCTCCAAAACATAAGAATTGATAGTGATCTCGAGTTATGCATTTGCAAGGCTCAACAAGCGGCAATAACCGACGAAGGAAGTAATGAGGATTTGGTGTCTAACGTTCGATCACAACTGGAGGAAAAATCAAACGGCCTATGGTACTTTATGAATCGACTTTGGATTCCAAACCGTAATAACCTTCGACATATCATCTTGGACGAAGCTCATCACACCCGATATTCTATTCATCCTGGTTCCGATAAAATGTACATGGATTTGCGTGGTCAATATTGGTGGCCTGGAATGAAGAAAGATATCGCGGTTCATGTCTCCAAATGTCTCACGTGTGCAAAAGTCAAAGCCGAGCATCAACGACCAAGTGGTTTACTTGAACAACCTGAAATCCCTATGTGGAAATGGGAACATGTATCCATGGATTTCATAACCAAGTTACCACGTACTCCTCGTGGTCATGATAGTATATGGGTGATTGTGGACCGTTTGACTAAGACGGCACATTTCATACCTATACGAGACACCTACAAGGTTTCAAGACTAGCTCGTATATACATTGATGAAATTGTGAGTCGTCATGGCGTACCCTTACACATCATTTCCGATCGAGATGCTCGTTTCACTTCGCACTTTTGGTCATCTATGCAAGAACTCTTGGGTACTCAATTGGATTTAAGTACGGCTTACCATCCTCAAACTGACGGTCAAACCGAACGAACAATCCAAACCCTTGAGGATTTACTACGATTGTGTGTCCTTGACTTTGGTGGTAATTGGGATACGCATTTACCTCTCGCGGAATTTTCGTATAACAATAGTTATCACTCGAGTATCAAGATGGCACCGTTCGAAGCACTTTATGGTCGTAAATGCCGATCGCCGATCTGTTGGACCGACATTGGTGAAAACTTTATCACTGGTCCTGAACTTATACAAGAAACGACCGATAAAGTTTCTATCATCCGCAAGAACCTTGAAGTGGCAAGAAGTCGACAAAAGAGTTATGCCGATAAGCATCGTAAACCGTTGGAGTTTCAAGTTGGTGATATGGTCCTTCTTAAGGTTTCACTATGGAAAGGTGTTATTCGCTTTGGAAAGAAGGGTAAGCTGGCTCCAAGATTTGTAGGACCTTTCAAAATCCTGAAAAGGATTGGAAAGTGGCTTATAAACTGGAACTACCTTCCGACCTTAGTGAAGTTCATCCTGTGTTCCATGTCTCAAATTTAAGAAAGTGTTTGGCCGACGAGAGTCTGCATGTTCCACTGGAAGACATCCAGATCGACGAGTCATTGCACTTCATCGAGAAACCTGTCGAGATTATGGATCGCATCATGAAGAAGACTAGGACCACAACTACTCCAATTGTCAAGGTTCGTTGGGAGAACAAGTGTGGAGCTGAGTTCACGTGGGAGCGGGAAGATCATATGAAGGAGAGATACCCGTATTTATTCTTTTAGTTCATTTTTAATTTCTAGATGAAATTCTTTAAAGTAGGGGAGACGGAAACATCTTGTATTAATGTTTATTCTTAATCAATGAGAAAGCTTATATTTTGAAGCCACACACTTTAGACTCTCTTTTTACCTCTAATGGCTCTGCCATTGCACATAAAGTAAACACTAAAGTAGCCAGCTTAATCGATGATGAATTTTCTTCTTTTGATACCTTATCAAAACCTGAAAGTTCTCCAAGTGTCCTCATCTTTTCGTCTCAGCCTTCTCGTAAACAAATTTCGGGACGAAATTTCCTAAAGTAGGGGAGACTGTAACATCTCGTATTTTGCGACGTTTAATTTTATAATAAGAAAAATAAAAAAATAATAATAATAATAACAACAATAATAATAATGATAATAGTGGTAAAAATAATAATAATAATAATAATAATAATAATAATAATAATAATGTTAATGATAATAATAATCTTAATAATAATAATATTAATAATAATAATAATAACAATAATAATAATAATAATAATAATAAAGTCCAGGGTTATTTTGTAATTTTTGAAACTTAAAATGAAAGTTTCTAACATAAATTGTCAAAGATAAAACCGCAGGGACCAATTGAGTAATTTTAAAAATTTTCAAATTAAACCCCCGCCACCCCCGTAAATCCGGCGACTCCTCCGGCCAATCTCCGGCCACTCTCCGGCGAGCTTCAAACGCTCAAAATCGAGCGGTTTTCATTCAAATTAAAGGTCCCGACAGCCTCGACAAGGATTCGAACCTATGGACCCATATAATTCGAAATTGAACTCAAATAGGCGGATTAATTCGAACCCGCTTAATCCATTCAAAATCAAAATCAAATTGAGCTCGTTGCATCAAATTACACACTATAAATAGAGGGCAAACCTCCATAAATACTCGCTCAAACTCTCTGTAATATTAATTTGATCAAACACATACCTATACATCGAATTCGATCATCGTCTTCATCGCGACCTGCAACTCTATCGAGCACCAACCTTCGAGCTTTCTAAACCCAAATTGATAAGGGGTTTTTGTTTATCATCATCAATCGAAACTGTCTGTGCAAGGAATTTAATTATTATCTACACAATCATCTCGAATCAATATCTCCATTTCCGCGGCTGTTCTTAATCTGTTCTCTATCAATTCAACATCAGATCAGGTAATTGAACACACCCTCGTACTCGATTTTACATGTAGATCAAAAGCCCCATTAATTTGAACATTAACAGATTCGAATTGATCCTCAATTTGGATCAAATCAAATCTAGGGTTTAAGTGAATTGGGGATGAATTGCAATTGGTGTTTAAAAGAAATTAAAACAGAACAATATCGCGGCTTAGGCCCTTGTTCCACTGGTCCCTGCGTTCCATGTTAAACAGGAGGTCCCGGGTTCGACCCCGGGCACCCCCTTATATTTTTAAAATGCCTTTTAAGCTTTAAAAAAAAATTATAAAAAAATTCCTAAAAATTATAAAAATTAATTTTATAAACTCTGATTTTTTAAAGTTATCAAACAAATTTTTGTAAAATTATTTCCTTGAAACACTTAATTTTTATATATAAAATATCAAATAACAAATATTATAATTAGTTTATTTTTACCAAAATAAACTTTAAATAGTCAAAATTACTACGTTATTATTTGTCATTACGTTACCTTTAATTATAGGTTTATTTATGTCAATTATAAAATGTTATTTACATTTTATAAATTTAATCATTTTATAAAAATTTAATATTTTTTTTATAAAATGGATTAATTAATCTTTCTTTTATTGTATAAAAATATATATATACGATCTTGATAACTAATCCCAAATTCCATCAAAGACCCTAGTTTCTCGTTAAAAACGTAAAGATTAATATTAACCAACTTAAATCTCGTCAATATATATATATATATATTCTTAGGTATCTCGTGAAGGACTACGCTGAAACGACGATTATTACACTTCTTATTAACCATCAATAATATACCGATTTGACCAAGTGAGTATTTCTATACCCATTTTATTATTTCACACACTTTTGGGTGAAACATGTTACCGTATAAACGTTACACTTGTAAACACGTTTGATTCTTGTAAACTTATGGCAATTTGCTTGTGTGTTGTGATTAGTTGAATCTTGTAGCTACCATGTAATGTCGAATATATGTACAATCATTAACTATTGCTAGCCTGGCGACGTCATAGATCTATGGGCCTGACAAGCCTGCTTGGTTGATCCAAGTACACTTAGCTAATCGTATATACTTTTAACGTTAATAGAATATTAACGTCGTTTGATACTTGTAAAACATTGTCAAGGTTTGATTGTGCATTCTGTCTTACATCCCTAGTTACCTTGTTCTCTAATTTACAACAAGAATTGTCATCTTTTATATACGTATGTATGAAAAACAATAGAATGCTCACCAACAATATGTGACCTTTTATTTTTAACATGTTTCAGGCAATAGCGTTATGTGGCTGTGAACAATCGTAACTCTCACGCCTCGACGATTCCGCCGTCAAGGTTGGGGTGTGACAATTTACCACCAGTCTCTACTCCATTAACTCAAAGTGAAATATCTCATGTAAGAGCGGTTTCATAGGCTTTTAAAGAAACCGCTCAAGCAAGAAGCAATTTCTGACTAAGTTGATAAAAGATGTCTGATAAAAGCTGATAAAAGATGCATTAATTAATAATATGTATATATAACATGATAAGTGAACTTCAAATTTATTACGGTTTTTTTAAATATCACTATAAATACTTAATATTTTTCAAGTTCACTTAGTTGTATTATATATACATATTATTAACGCATTTTTTTATCACGAATCTTTTATAAGCTTTTATCATTAGAGGTTTTAGAAATATGTTTTAGTGAGAAACTGCTCCTCGTAGTAGGGAGAAGTAGCTCCTGGCATGAGCGGTTTTTATCTACGGATAAAGAACTAAAACCGCTCCTGACAGCAACTATTTCACATTAAGTTAACGGAGTAGAAACAGTTGGTAAACAGAGCAAACGGAGGTGGCAACGAAATTACTGAAACCGTTCCTGCCAAGAGCTGCTTCTGACATTCACTGACAACCCAATGATTGGAAGCGTTGGATTACGAAAAAACTGCCATTGGGAGGGCCAGTATTACCTTTGACCATATTTTTCTTGTCAAATAATCATTTTTCACTTTTTTTTTTAATATACCATTAAAAATTCAGATTTTAAGAGAGAGTGTGTTTACCATTCAAAATAAAATAAAAATAAATTATAAACACCAACCCATGGTGTTCATCTGGTATGAACCTTATATTCGTGTATTGAACGTAGTAGTTGCCATGTATACCCAATATGAAAATAAATATCTGTTAATTGTTTGTTTCTACTCAGTATTATAATCAAACTTTAAAAAGGACCTGTTATCAATGTATGTTTTCTATTGAATTGTACTTGTTTTGTATTTTGTGTGTGTTTCTGTTTTATGTTCACTATTATATTCAAGTTATGAGTGCAGTGTTTGCTTTTCCGAAACACTTTTCTATTGTATGTGCTTATATTATATTCTAACTTTGAAACAAATAACAAATACAAGTCGTGGATCCATGAACTTTTGTCGTGGATGTTAATGGATAAAATAATAATAAATTATGGTTTCGCCTCTAAATTTATATTTTTCAATTGGATCACTTATTAGAAACTCAAAAGAAACAAAAAAAGATACACAATTGGTGTGACCCATAGAATTTGTCACTTATTATCCATACACCTAATGATAATTATACCGATACATACATACATGCATGCATGCATATGTGCATGCATGCATGCATACATACATGCATACATACATGCATGCATACATACATACATACAACATACATACATACACATACATATATATATACATATATATATATATATATGTATGTATTACAACGAAACAAGTACCCTACAAAACAATCAGTATAAACAACAAAATGAAAAATTAAAAGCGAAAATGCAGATCGAGCACTACTAGAAAAAACAAATTTGCTACACGTTGTTCTGTCGCAAATGCGTTGGAAAACGTAATTTGTTACACATTTGCGACAAAAATATTTTCTCAGATAATACCCCGTGGCAAATATTTTGTGACATATCTGCAACGCAATTAGCGACACAATTACGACAAAAGAAGTGCGTCAGAATTCGCTACGCATTTCCCACGCGCCCTCCTAATTGTTATTTATTAAGTTAACATAAACTTAAAGTTTCAAAAAATTATTAACTTAATACTTTTCTATTAATGTTATTTATGTTTGCGACGCATTTGCAACAAACACATATTTTCTAATTAAATATTAGTTTTAATGTTTGTGACGCATTTGCAACAAATATTCATTTTTGTTTGGATATCATTTTTACTGTTTGCGACACATCTGTGACAAACATTTATTTTTATTTGGAAATTGTTTTTAATGTTCGCGACACATTTGTGACAAATATTTATTTTTATTTGAATATTGTGTTTAATGTTCGCGACGCATCTGTGAAGAAAATAATTAAAAAATTAAAAAAAAACAGGAAAAACTTGAATATTCTGCTTGAAACTTTTATTACAAATACAAATAAAATACTAAAACCAACATTACAAATTCAAATAAAATACCAAAACGGCAAATCCTATATTACAAATTCAAATATAATACCAAAACCTGCATTATAAATTCAAATATAATACGAAAACCTGTATTATAAATTCAATATAATACCAAAACCTATATTACAAATTCAAACATAAACTAGTTTTATTCCCTGCTCGCAACCGCGACGTGGATTGTTCGTGTTGTTCTTGTTATCCGGAAGGAAGCGCTAGTGATATCTAAATTGCATCATCCTGTTAAAAGCAAACAAACAAAAAAGCTGTTAAGTTGCTGCCGTGAAATAAAAATCTATTGTCGCCAATATTAAGAGAAAAGTGGCTTACGAATTGGCCTAAAAACATGTTGCAAGTAACACCTAATGTACACCGAAATTAATAAACAAGAATGACATGATGAAAAGACATTAAAAAAGTAACTAACTAACCCGCATAAGTGGAAAGTCTTAGCAAGATGATCCAGCCCGTTTACGGTCCGACTCACGGAAGTTATTACATCCCAAGATTTCTTTAGTGTGTCAAAACAGCTTGTGCTTTCATGCTATGGTAACATAAGCATTCTTAATTTTATTTTACTACCCATTTGCGACGAAGTCGTTGAGTAATTAGATTTTAATTAACTTGGGTCAGCATTGTGTCGCAATTTGCTACGCATTTACGACAAAAGCTTGAGTTTATAAAGTTTTGTTGCTTTCTTGTCGAAAGTCTGATGAAAATATAGGATTTTAATTTTTGTAAGATATGTGTCGCAATTCTGTTGGAAATTGCGACACAAAATTTGGGGTCGCAAATTTACGTAACAAACAGAGTAGTTTTCTAGTAGTGAAGTGATAAACAGAATTAATGTTTCTTTATTTCAGTTTTACTCAACATTCACTACTAGCAATTATATTTATATAAAAAGGGACAAATAAAACTAAGAAAATAGATCTCCACCTCTCCTTTAAGTCTTGTAAGGTTGCAATTTATGACCACACGTAAAAAAAACATGCATCTTTCGTTCATGTCTATATATATCGTTGTTATCACATGACTCACGATTTTATTTACGAGTACAGAAAGTGAAAGGATACCAAACCACTTTAAGAAAGGAGATGACACATAAATAAATAGCGTTTTAGAAACTTCAAAAAAAACATCGCCTTTGCATAAAGTAATCAAACCAAATATTGTCACAATTTACGTGCACATGTTAAATTTCACTTATTTGTTAACCAAGTCACGTCTATCGCTCTTAAATAATGATCGGTTTCCTTAAGCACTGCGTGCGTAATTTTAGGTGTTTTGCTTTCACCTTTATGGTCCACACATTGTCAAATATAGCACAAAGCTTTATTAAAGAAAATGTGGGGGCGAAATAATAATATAATTAAACTAGAGGGGGGTCATAAGTGGGTAAAGTTTTCTTTAGTGGGAAAAAAGTAGTAGAGGAGAGTTGGTGATTGGCTGTTGTTTGGCTTCTTGGATTGACTCACATCACAAATGATGAAAATATGGGAAGTTGAAGTTGCTGACAGCAAATCAATAGAAACAAAAGAAAGATGATTTATGTTTACTAACTTTAAATTAAATTTAGAAGTAGATATGGGAGCGAAAACAATATCTAAATTCACGTGTTAATTATAAAATGCATATGTATTGATTAGACACGCTTACGATATTAGTTTAGTAACGGTATGAACATGTTACTAGTATTACCTCTAGCAATGTATAAATCACCTCTCCAGAAATACATTAGATACGTCTGTTAGTAAAATGTCATGACAATTTTATGGACGAAGATGATAATAAATTTAGCTACATGTAAACCTTGTAAAGCTGATGACTATTTTAAAGAAGATTCTTGATAATAAGCAATTGACTAAATTTGAATATTGAAATAATCATTGGTATTTATTTAAAATTAACAATTTATTTCTTACATAGAATACATACACTTAAAACATGTAATGTGTCTTAAAATTATGTACCTTTGCTTTTTTGGGCGCGGATTATAGTCAAATTTGGCGAATTTCTCAAAATTAATAATTTCTGGGCACTGTTACGCTAATAGGTGTAAACATCTCCCAGTATCACTTCAACAAACGCAAACAAGCTATATAAACAATTTAATGTCCACACATCAAGCAGATCTCTCAAAATTTTGTGCCAATGAACGCAAAAACGATCCATATGTACCTTTGTTGTTGGTTTATATGCCATTTGAAAACGTGTAATAAATTATTTTGATATATATATATATTGTTTCTTAATTCTTTACCGGTTAGAGGTTTGTATAATTCCATTTCAAACATCTTGAAAACCGTTGGTTAATTGAACATAATGTTGATCTGACAACGTTAGGACATGATATATATATGCGCATATGCACGACGTATGGTAGTTTAAGGTGAAAAAAATATTCTTAATTGTCTACACGAAATCAAAAACTTTTATTTTATTTTAATTATAAAAATATTGTTTAGGTTTTATTAAGTTTAAAGTACTATAAAAATATGGTTTAGGTTTTACATGTAATAAAAATTTTGCATCATGTTCCGTGTATAGTTTTAGACCGTTTAGGGTTCTCAAATTTACGATATTCAACATAAAGTCCCGCAAGTGATACCAATATTACTCTTAAAACTTATATCATTTATATATCGAGGTCTGTGGCTTTATAATTTTCATTTTGACTTTAAATTTTTAGGTTCTCTCTGTGATATATAATATACGTTTTTAACTAATTATTTTTTACTTATTTGTTTTTTATTCCATAACATCCGTTTGTTAATAAAAAAAACTAACTTGTGGCAATTTTGAATTTATTTTTTCTTGACGTCCAGATAAGTTTTATTAAAAACAGAGTTCTAGTTTTTTTTTTAAACATATTAACTTAATGTAAGGTTTTTTACGTGTAATAAGATGTATTAACATGTAACCAACATATATTTGATCTTGATGTATGTTGGGTCACTAATTTGATTTGGAATGTTATGAGACAACGGAGTAACGGTGTTTGGTGCTAAACCATCGTTACGAGGGTAACGAGGCAGGTGACAAAGTGGCCCTAGTTACATAACCCCTCTCGCTAAGTAATTGACTTTTGGCTTTGAACTCCACAAAAAGTGCCACTCATAATAATGTCTGCAATTTGAGTTTTCGTATCTTGTTGTCATAACTATTTTTTCACTTTTTTAACCAATAATCATTTATTTATTTCTACAAAGGTAGCCTAACTAGTTAATATGAGTTACTCATAATATATAAATAAAGGGATCTTATGTATTTAAGTCTCACTCTGAGAAAAAATGTTTAGATTTAAGCCAGTGGGTTTTCTCAGTAATGAGTTTTCTTTTGAGAGGGTTGGGGGCGTCGTTCCGACTGGGATACGGATAGATAAACCCGATTAAGATAACACATATCCTTTAAAGCAGGATCGTACATTTGTGGTTCAAAAATTATTTTATTCATTTTCTAATAAATTCTACTTAGTTTGATTGGTTGGATATTTTAATATAGAAATAAGATTTTATTTTACGACACTTTCATCTTGGTGGATATAAACCGGATCCGGCATCCACTAATCCACCTCTAACGGTACTGGAGCGTATTATTTCCGAAAAATTAGAACTTCGTTTTGATGATATTAAATAAACCAACAAAATACTTTAATTTATTAAAAGGACAATATTATTACCAGCTGAGGGAATAAGAAATTGTCAAAATAATGAAAATTGTAGAGAGGATGGAAAAAAATTATAAATATTAAACCAAATAAATAGCCAACTTTGTTAAAATTAGACGTTAGTTAAGCATGATTAATAGAGTAATAGCCAACTTTGTTAAAATTTATCTAGTTTAAATACTTTTAGACATCTTACGTACTTAATCATATACAAAATATGATTCATTAATTCAAATATTTTTATCTTTAATTTGAGTGTACTATTGTTGCATTTAAAATTAAAACTTATTTTCTTAACATGATACAACTATTTTAACTTAGCATGGTTGTTTTTCATACACACTTTTTTTATATTTTTAACTTGACGCGTTTACCAATAGCCTCTTATCACACTTAACGTATAATCCAATCAGATTTTGAAGTAATACACAAAAAATAAAATAAAAAAAAACGAATTTAAAGTAAATATGTGAAATAAGAATACGTATATAAGATCAGAAGAGATCCGGCTCCTATCCAACTCTCGCACATAAAGCTAAGGGTTGTTTGACAGCCTCTTAATCAGTCTCTTAATGGTTCAGATGTCTGAATGGTCCAACACTTAATGGTTCAGACTGTTTGTTTCACGAGCAAACGTCTGAATGGTTAAGACATTTGCCTCTGAATTGTTAAATATTAGACTAATGTTGAATGGTTAAGAGGTATAATGCTGAATGGTTAAGACTTCTTATCTGAATTGGTAAGATATTTACCTTTAAATAGTTAATCGATATACTAGCTCTTAATGATTCAGACCTCTTAATGGTTCAACACTTAATGGTTCAAACATCTTATTGGTTCAGCACTTAATCATTCAGATATTGTCAAACACCCCAGCCCCTAAGTCATGTACTTAATTATGTATCGGGACGTCTTTTCAACCAAAAAAAAATCAAATATCAGCATACCAAATTACCAACTCACGTTACCCTAATCCACGACGGCCTCTCTTCCCTTTAAATACCCCCTGCAACATCAAACATTTCACATCTTCCACTCAATCAACCACACAACATATATAAACCACAAAAAAATATAAAAATGGAACAAAATCTACAAATTCTACCAAAAAAGATCTGGAGCGTACTCCGTTTATTCTACTTCATGCTACGTAAAGGCATTTCCAAAAACAAGCTATGGTTAGATCTCAACATGATGATGAAGCGCGCCAAACTCGCCGGAAAAGCCTTACACAACCTCTTATTCCACCACCACCACCACTGGGTGGCGTTCGCCGTCAACCGCCCTTCACCCCACCTCTCCTTCCCCTCACCTCCGCCGGGGGAATACGAGTTCAGCTGCACCACCAGCCCTACAACAACCAGCAACCACCATCACTTCTCTCTATTCCCGTTTCAAAAGAACAACCACCACCGTAACAAGGGTGCGGCGGAGCTTGACGTGAAGGCGTTCAATGCGGCGGTGCTGAAGGCGATGGAGACGATTCACAGCGAAGAGGCGTCGCCGGCGCTGCCTGGGTTTGGGCGGACCCCGGTGGTGCGGCAGCTGAGGGTGACGGACTCGCCGTTTCCGGTGGACGGTGTGGAGGAGGACAACCGTGTGGATGAGGCGGCGGAGCGGTTTATTAACAGGTTTTATAGTGACTTACGGCGGCAGAAGCAGATCGGGGGTGGCGATACGGTGGCTGTATGAGTGTATGACGATCATAATTCATATTTCATACACTAGATGAAAAGTTATGTGTGGGTTATATGGGAACAATAAGGATGGCTAATATGGAGTTTTTTGTGTTGTCACTGATGCATCATGTATATTTCTTTTTATTCAATTAGAATTGATTTTTGTTGTATGAATATGGATTACATATGTTGGTGTATACACGTACAACACCGTTGTTTTGGCCAACAGTCATGTTATTGTTAACGATGATGTTTCAATTTCTCATTGTAATATTGATGAACATTTATTTTGCACTTCACTGCACATAATGGAAAATGTTTACCTAATATATATTCTAATTATCAACTTTAATATGTATTATGGGTTATTGGGTTACACAATGTGTTTTAATGGGATATATTCATTTTTTGTTTTTATTTAATTCATACAATTTAAACTTAAATTTTTTTTATTTTCAACTTTCGTCCCTATGCTTTTTATATTTTATAAGTTTTTCGCTTTACGTTTCGATCTAAATTTTAAAGTTAAACATGTCGTAACGTTCATGTATGGTTTAACATTTTTACACTTATTTTTTCACCGTTTAACGGTTCAATCCAACGCGCTAGACCTAAATCGACTTACTTATTGTTTTATTTATTTTACATTTTCGATTGGGTGGTGTAACATTTTTACATCTACTTTTTATTCAGTTTGATTTCGTTTGGTATTTTATTTTTCTTAATATCTTTTTTTCCGGTGTTGATAATCATTAACGGTGGTGTGTCACCGGTGCTATTTTTTTTTCATTTTATACCCCCCCGTTTAACGTGGGTGGTTTAATACTAGTTCATCTCTAATGTTGTATATTTTTGGGTTATTGGATTTAAATAATCATGACTTTTATTTATTGTTCGGGATTAATCTCAATTCATGAAATGTTTACGGACACTATTAACTTTAATCTTATTTCCTCTAACGATACCTTATTAATTAAAAGTTAATCCTTGTTAGTTTTTTTTTTGATGAAATGGTGCCAACTTTGAATCATTTTTCAACCCCATCACCACCTAACCTTCATCAGGTCTGTTTTTCGGTGTCTAACCTTCATCATCATCTGAAATCTTCTTCCAACGAGTCAAGTGATTCAAATCAAGAGGTGAAGATTGATGGACCTGATATTAGATTTTAACTTTCTTCTTAGCGTTTCAGCCACATTAGCAGTCCGCGTTATCAAAAAAACTAATGGGATTAAGTCTCAGTTAATAGGGATCATTAGAGGAACATAAATTTGAGAGTGTCTATAAATATTTTCTGGGTTGGGATTAATTTTGACGAATAAATGAAAGTTAGTATTGTTAAAATCTAATAACCTATATTATTTATTATTTAACAAGTTATAATCACAAATAGTAATATTGAACAAAGGGTGCGTTGCTTCTTCTGTTTGACTAGAATGTTTTTAAGGTGTACGTAAGATGTGATTTTATTATAGAACATTATAGAGTTGTTTGTCCATTAAATTTTATGGACGAAAATGTATCTTACCTGGCATACCCTTAATTTCTTCGATACTATTTTTCAATCTAGCTAAAATTTTTAATGGAATAATAATGTCTAGTCATATTTTAGCGCAACTATATAAGATAAGGTAATCATATTATGTAACTATATAAAAGTTATGAGTTCACGTTTCACTCTAATCAAAATGCTTAAAGCTAAGGCATAAGATTTTTCTAACAATTGGTTTTCTCTTGAGTGGATTGAGATTGCGATCCTAGCTGAGAGATGGATAAGATGACCCAATTAAAATAATACATATCATTTAAAACATTGTCATGCATTAAACAATCATTAAAAAAGACAATTAAGTTCTTAAATTCTATGCTATTAACTAGTAAATTTAAACCTGTGTTCCGAAGCGCGGAAAACATATATATTACTAAAACTTTCATTATGTTGGATGATACGAAAGGCTCATTGATATATATGAGGACCTTTTTATTATTCACACTAGCTTTTGTAAACCTGTGTATTACACGGAATGAATAAATAAAATATTAAATATAATAAAAATTTAATTAATTGTAAAACGACATTCTAAGATAAGATATGATTTAAATTACGTAGTAGCAAAAACTGTAAGTAATAAAACAATGATATCAACTTTTTAATTTTTTTTTCAAAAAAAATACAAACATTTTGTTTAAACAAATTGTCATTTTTATAAATATCCTTATTATAATCTTATTTTTAATTATTTTATATGGTCGTTGCACTTTTGATTCCTAATTTTAAATTTAAAAGTTAGTTCAAACTTTATAACATACATAAAAACTGAACGGGTTTAATGTCAGGGACCAAATGTGCAATGAGTATATACATGTTTGAACTAACTTTGCAATCTTTTAAAATTTAAGTACTAAATATGCAATTTGATTAAATTACGTGGATAATTTATACATACAATTTTCTTTAAAATTGCTGCCAAACCACAAGTTCACGTTTTTAAGATCTTAGCTGCAGGGCTCATCGTCCTTATCTTACGAGGAATACTAAGATCACATTGTAATTAGTCGATAATTAAGGAAAAGTTATATGTTATATAACAAATATATAAATACCGCTTGTAATACCCTAATTCGAAATGCAATCATAATTACACAAATATTCTCCGATTTTACTTGGTTGTTCGTTCGATTCGGATCATGTCTCTTGCTTAAAAAGGCTATGGCCTAAAGAACTACCTAGGACTTGAGTTCGAATTTCCAACAACTCTTCTTCATGAACTTACGTGTATTAGTCATGTGAATATGTGATTTGGTAGTTTATTCCTTCTAGTTGTTAAATTTTTTTATTTGTTTATTTCAAATGATGCATTAATATGTATGCTATGTTTTAGTATGTATTACTATTTTTATCATGAGGTGGTTCTCAAATAGCATGCCTGAATGCGAACCTTTGAATACAAAATAAACATAAACACATCGTTAGTCTTCTTGGGGTCACTACTAGAAAACTGTTAATAGATGACGCGTAAAAGATTACGCGCGAAAAAAGATTACGCGCGAAAAAAGATGACGCGTATTTACGCGTATCATAAATTATTTGTCATCTTTTAAAATATTTTTAGAAAGGATGACACACATATTTGCGTGTCATCTTCGTGTGTCATTTTTTTAAATTTTTTATAACTTATATACTTAACCCGTCTTTGTACTCTCAGTCCATAAACCCACTTTCTACTCTCAATCCCTAAACCCACAATCCCGGCCAGCCCTCTCCTTCACACCACACGACCACCGCCGGCCGTCACACCACACTGCCACCACCGACCTTCACACCACCGACGCGACCACCACCAGCCTTCACACCAACCGCGACCACCACCGGGCTTCACACCGACCGCAACCACCACCGGGCTTCACACCATCGATGCGACCACCATCGGCCTTCACACCACCGCGACCACCATCAGCTAGGATAAGGTAATCAGATTCAATGTACATATACATCCTCAAGTGAATCCATAGTATATTGTTGTTGATTTTCATTTCAATTCGTCATTTAGGGTTCTAATAGGGGAAATATTTTGTGTGTTTGATCGATGAAATCGGTGATAATCTCAACCCTATGGAAGAAGATATGCACCTGCAAGACAAATACGCACCTGCAAGACAAATACGCTAGAAAGATGCTTGGGTTCATCAAAGGCTATGGAAGAAGATGTGCACCTGCAAGACAAATACGCTAGAAAGATGCTTTAGATTGGTGCTTAACTTTGGGTTCTACATACTCCGACGACGCGTTCCGGTGCTATTGTATTTGAACAATCATTTTGTTTCTGATTTTCATATTAGCATCCAAATCATCAAAGATGCGGGGATTCTGATCATTTCGATGTTAATGATGCAGAGTTTTCGATCAAATTCGAAGTAATAAGGTATTAAAGCAAGTTCTGGAGTTTGATTTCTTAAATAAACCTGATGAAATTTAGTTTACGTTTATAGATATTGATTTCTTCTTTTATTGTTCTTATTCTATCATGATTTGTTGATGTGTGATTTCAACTTTTGATATTAAAAGAGATACTGATGATTAATTGTATGTACGCACATCCATCCCTCCAATTTATGTTGAAATAGATGTTCTTAAATCGCACACACAAGTTGTTCGATCATATGCCTTAACATATGACTTTAAGGATTTGTGGCCTTTTAACGATAGAGTTCTTATTAAGGTAACTTGCTTTGATAATTTGAACAATTGATACAATCATGGACCCTATTTAGTATCGACAATCATAGATGCTAAAGGCAGTGATGTTCTTAACTTTTCATTTACTTTACTTCCAGGTTTTAACTTTTTGGTGTTTGGAAAGGAAGTTGTATACATGTTTAATAAATAATAAGAACATGGGCTTAACATTTCCTTGTCTTGCATATAGTTTAAATGAGAATGTTTTTACCATAAAAATGGTTCATTTCAACTTTGAAGTAATGTGGCATATTTGGTTGTGATGCAGACACTAACACCAGGGCATGATGCAGTCCAAAAGATGACCCTAGTCCCACATGGTAAAGCAAGAAAACCATGTGGTTTATTCCATCAGATAACCCTACATTGATTTTCAAACAACATCTATTTGCATGAATTATAAGGTGTCCTTAGTAGAAGACCTGCTGAAGAAGTGATCTTCAGTGTGAATGGGGTAACTTCTAACTATAGGTGTAACAACAGATCACGGGTCTTGCCAAACAGGTAATGATCATGAATTCTGTTAATTAATGAAATATATAATTTTTCCTATATTGTATTTTACACTATATAATATTTTTCCTTTCTTTGATTCTTTGACCTATACAGAAGGTAAATTTCATGCTTTGCTCATATTTTTATTATATATACATATGTGACATTGATTTTTTTGAATTTTTAGTCAACTAATTCCCTCTGCATTGGCTTTACATTTTCTATATATTATCTTGGGTATAATATATAGATGTATGTATGTATATTATTACTGTGTAGTTATTTATCTCTTTGATTACTAGGCTCTTCATAATCTTTAACACGGCCTTATTTATTCTAAAAATCAAGTTTCATCATCATGGAAGTTTGGGTACAAAAGAAACATTACATGTGAATGGAGGTAGGTGGTTAGATTAATTTTCTAAGATGATATACACACAAATGTAATCCTTTTTATTTGTTAGCGTCATAGGTTACTTGTATTTTGCATAAATGAAGGATGTTGTTGCACATAGTTGTGCTTCTATAGGATACAATTAATAATATTTTGCCAGGTTATCGTAGGATCAGTGGATTTAGCTGCCAACAATGATGTCATGCACACACCTTAGGTACTGTATTATGCTATTTCTTATTATGTCATTTTTATATAAGCCCACTGCATACTTTTCTTAGAGACCGCTTTTGATTTTAATAACTAAAGCAATGACATTTGTTACTTTTAAATATAGATGTTACCGTGTTAAAAAATGGAGTACATGATGAACGTTTATACATTTCTACCATAAGTCAAGAAGGTTTTTCCTTCTATTAGTTATTTATATTTCATTACACTCCTTGAATGGATGATCATGGAACTAATAATAATTGGTATATAATATATTTATTGGAACTAATAATAACTATCTGCATACAGGTAACTAAACAAACACTCCAACTGCCCCTTATATTTATCATTTGTTGCTTTGTAGTTTATATTATTAAATATAACTATCTATGTATGATTTTTTATAAGTAAATTACCATTGTTGTTAGCCTTGTAGTTGATATAAACTAGTCAAGTAAATTACAAGTGTTTTACATAAAGGGGTTTTTGGGTCAAAACTGACAAGTTTAATTTGATAAAATTGGTTTTGTCTTAGGTTGAAGAAGGTAAAGAAGAATACACTGATGGTGATTTGGATGAAGTTCGTGAAGATTGGGGGCGCTATGTATCGAATTTCATTTATATGTAGGCCTGAAATAATATATTTGGACTTGTATTAGTATTGGTATTAGACTTGTATTAGTATTGGTATTAGACTTGTATTAGTATTGGTACTAATTGAATTTGGACTTGTTTTATGCTTTGTAGTTGTTAATTAACAACTTTTGTAAACTTTGTTGGTATTTAATGGATTTCGTTTTTAATGTTATTCGACAATTTGTTTTAGAAAACAACAGGTAAATTTATTAAAAATAAAAAAAATTAAAAAATGCAGTTAATTTTATGACGTGCATTGCACGTCATCTATTGCACGTCATAAAAATTTCATAGATGACACGCGGATGCGTGTCATCTAGTCATTTATGACTACCCCTTCATTGACGCGCATTGCCCGTCATCTTTTGCACGTCATAAAATGCGCGTCATCTTTTGCGCGTCATAAACAAATGACGCGCAGATGCGCGTCATCTATCATTTATGACTACCCCTTCCTTGACATGCATTTGCGCGTCATCTGACCCCAAAAGATGACGCGCAATCTATTCCAGTTTTTCTAGTAGTGGGTGGTTATAGAAAAAGTGAGTTTTATTGCGAAGTATAAGAAGTTCTTGCGTAATTATTAATTTTTATCGCGTGTTAATTTCACCTCTAATTTTATCCTTATTGTATGATAATTCCAGCCCATTGCGTGAAAATTTTCATGCAAGAATAAATTTTTAATGCATGATAATTTCACTCCTAATCGCTTTATATATTTATCATGAAAACATCAATTTGCATTTTAATTTTTTCAGTAATTTCTTAATGTTTGCTTTTGTTTATTGTGTATGCAACCATACTTTCACAATGCGTTCTTACAACATTATTTCGAATATCATCGTTTCTACTTTGAAATAATTCACACAGAACCCGCATTACTAATGCTGGAACACCGTTTACGTACATAGTTAACAACTTCACTTGCGGTATTAGCAACAAATAGCTAGCACTAAAAAAGAGCATTACGCCTTCGTCAATCAAGAGATCAACTGACTATGACTTATAACCAACACTCTAAAACTTGAACGTGTTCATGTATACCTTGATCACTAATCATCATGCGGGGCACGACTTTGCCCATGAAACTAGAAAGCAAATTAGGCTGGTCGATCAAACTTTTAAAAAAGGGGAAAAAAACACGAGTGTAATTAGCTTGCAAGGAACACCATCTTGCAAAAAGCATCCTCTAAAACCATCTTGGTTACCAACTACGAACCACTTTTTAATTTCCATAATTAGATATTGATTAATCAACTACAAACACATGTTGTGTTTTGTAAGAGTTGGTGCCCCCAGGTTTTTTTTTACGATCAACGAATAATTTTTAAGCCCGGTCACCCGGTAAACCCATTGTCCTACCTGTTATTAAGAAAAATAGGGTTAGTGACTTGACATATTAATTTCATCACTGACAACATAGAAATCAATTTAGTAATATCCAAAAATATAGCTTTGTTTATTTTGTTTTTATTTTCAAATATTTCATTTCACACATTATTTTACTTTTATGTAACAACTTATTATTTAATTTAAAATAAGAAACTAAATATATTTTTTGTTTGTTTTCTTTTATTAACACTTTACATGACTTCATTAACTTTGGGTTGGGCTATATATCTCCCCTTTTCTACTTGTCATAACCCCCCCCCCCCCTCCCAAGATAATTAAATTTAAAAATTTTTAAATTCCCCCTTGTAAAATCATTATTTAAAAATACTATTATAAAGCTAATAATCGGTTACAACTAGAATCCAATATTCTAACTTCATTTAACATAACACGTAATTATTTAAGTCAAACATAATCATTTGGATTTATTTAGGCAAAATAAATGTTTAACTAATTAATATAAAACATCTCATTTTTACTAATTATTTCATTTCTTATATGCTTGTGCCGTGTAAAAAAATACTTTTTTTTACATTTCTTCAAAATTTTGTTCTCTTAAAATTAAGAGTGTAAAATCTTCTTTTGTGGGGTAGAAAAGGTAAAGTGAAATAAAGGGAATTTCTTGCCTTCTTGGGTACCCTTGGTACAAAAACTTTACAGTTAGAAAGTGAAAAGAACGAAATTCCAGAAACAACTCGAAGGTAGAACATAAATGGAGACTTCAACGAAAATAAAAATATCATAACCCCATTTCACGATTATGGATACTTTAATTGCTAGTTGTATCATTTAGTGGCTGTAAAATCTTGTTTACATGAGAGAAATTTTTTATTTGAATTTGATAAAAAAACTTTTATAATTTAGTCCCTAACGTTAAATTTGACATTTCAATTCAAAAAACTTTTTTTTTCATTTCAGTCACTGTAGTTTGCCAAATGTTATCATTTTCATCAAATAAAGGTACACGTTAGAACAAAATGTGAAGATTAATTAAATTCTCACAGCAGAACTCAATCAAACAAAACGAGTTAGAGTTAGTCGAAGCTTTTAAATTGAAGCGCCCGGTCTCACTAGTCTCTTCATGTTTTTTAGTTTAATTAGAATATTAATTGATTAATTTGTTATAATTGGATAATTAGAGTGTTAAAATGACTAAAATACTCTCATATCTAACTGAGATCTTAATGAAGTTAATGAAGTGGATGAAAATATCAATATTTAGTAAAATAGATAAAGAAAATGAATTTACAAAGATTTTACTCATATTTAAATTAGTGACACTTCTAAGTAAAACTTCTTTACTCATATTCACAAAGCATAAGTGAATTCACATTCTATTTCTATTCTATTTAATCTAAGATGTCGGTGGTGAACATTGCCTAAGGGCAGTTTGGATATTTCATGGCTTCGGCGGAGCAACCTCCGAAGAAGCGACGACTATACGACCCATCGCAACAACCACCAAAACCACCGCCGTTGTCACCACCGCCACCGCCACCGCCGCCGCAACAACCACCAGTCACTCCGACGGAAGCCAATGCACCTGCTTCAACCCAAACTCCGGAAGAAATCGCCCAAAAGCGGAGAAATCAAGAAGAAATTAGGAACTTCTATGAGTCGTACAAGCAGCTGAAGTATTGTAGAGGCAATCGACAGTGGTTTGGGTGGAGGGGATCAAATTGGGGGAAACTATACATGAAGATGCAAGGGTGTAGCTTGAGCGTGATGAAGATTCAGAGACTTGAACGGCGTATTGACTGCAACATGAGATCAAATCCATCATTGTTTGTGGGTTTTTGTGATCTAAAGGGGGGTGTTCATGAGGAGGAAGAAGGGGGAATATACCGTTGCAATCTGTTGAGGTAAAATACATAAAACTCATTTGTGCTTCATCCATGTTTATTGCTACATTTTACTCGAGACAATAGACATAGTTAAATGATGCTTCAATTATCTAAAAGGGCTGAGTTCACTGATTAGCAACCAATTTTAGGTCAGTTCATTTTAGACATTCTGGACAAAAGGTGACCGTTTATCCTTTCAAGGTTTTACCCAACACATTTGACCTTCATCCCTTACAATGGAAACTTCAAAACTTGACGATACTAATGTAAATACCAAAGCTTAATGTTCAAAATGGTCACCTTCATCCATGATTATGAGCCACTTTTGGAGCTGTTTTAAAAAAACATTTTATGTCAGGCTTGACGTAAAACAATGTATATAACATCTTAAGCTATGTCTCTTCATTTTTAGTATCAGATAGAAACAAAACAACTTTTGGTACTTCTAAGGTGAGGTTTAAACCACCACAGATGGTGGCTTATGACAGTGGCGATCTAGCCACTTAAAGCTTTCAATCTAACTGAGCATTAAAAAATTGAACTCAATACCCAGCTTTCAACCCTGATTTCCGCATAAAAAATCAACCCATTTAAAAAGTAAAATTGGGGTTTGATCTGAAGACACCATTTTATTAGTTTATGGCCCTCAATTGAATGGATAAGGTAAAAATAAGTTCTGGTTTGATTTTGCAAGTGGAGTTCATGTGAAAGATAGGACCTTTTGAAAGTTTTTCAACCTTATAAGTTAATTTCTGAAGCTAACCGCTAACAGGAAGTGGTTCCTGTTCGGCTTAGAAAGGGTATCGTGTGAAACAAAAGCTGATGTAGAGTTGGGTGTTTAATGCACTTTGCCACGGTGCCACCTGTAATTGGTCTGTAGGAGATGCAAGGCTGTTATTATTATTATGATTATTATTTGGCAGGTAAACTGTAGTTAATATTGGTTGATGTACAATAGGGGGACGGAAATGAAAACGGATATAATAATCAGCAGCAGGCAGCATGGGAGAATTGGTCAAATGATGACACAGAACATGAAGTAGCAAAGCTGATGGAAGAAGACGTTGGAGCGGCTATGCAATTCCTCCAGTCAAAAGCATTATGCATCATGCCCATATCACTTGCTTCACTAATATACCCTAATCACCACCCTTCATATGTATTAAGTTACCTGATTTGCTTTACGGTACCCCCGTCATATTAATAATAATAAGCTGTTAAATTTGTATTAAGAAGCTGATTTGCTAATCCAGCATCGTATTAAGCTCAACGTTGTCACCGTATTGCTGGATGTGACGCCCATAGCTGGTGGCCTTCACGTATGCCAGTCGGATGCCACGCGTAATTGGGGTTTTCTAAGTTCATCACCAGCTATAGGGTTCAGCAAGTTTACAACAAACTAAGGTCAGATCTCGAATTTTAGATTGTTATAAAAGGTATGAGATTTGGGGCTATTGATCTATAAGTTTGGGTAGTAATATAAGTTTGGGTAGTAATCAAATCCCTAATTGTTCTTGGTCTGACATGCATCGTTTAGAACTTCTATTGTCTTCTGATTCAGTTTTCATTTTATTTAACATATGTTCTTATATTTGTATTCTTTAGGAATAGAGCTTGCTGTGAAATCAGAGGTCGGAACAAAGGTTTTGTAGCTGAAATCTGAGCCACTGTAACAATTTCATAATCCTTTTTTTGGGTGAAAATGTTAAAGCTACAAATAGAACTATGTTTTCTATTATTAGGGATTTATACCTACTAATATCAGCTTCTATTATTAGTATAAACTGTAATGGGCAGGTTGTTAATACCAGCTTCAAGTCCAAGTAGCCTGTGAAAATAGAGTGCATAATTAGGAAACAATTAAGAAAAGATTAGAGAAAATTAACTAATATTGAAGGGGCAGGATGGGCATGTAGGGTAATGTCTTAAAAGGGGTATTTTTCTTACGGGTCAGGTTGGGTTGACATGAAAACATCTTTTTCCCCGTTTTGTGATGGTGGGTATTATGGATTTTTGCTGGTGTTTTCTTTTATATCTTATTTGTATTTGGTTGTTTTGATGTTTCATATTCTATTATTGATGGTATTCTAATCGATTTATTGTTTCTGGAACATGTCTGTAGGTGAAGGTGCTAGGTACACACGGTGAGCCTTTAGCTTAGGTGCAGAATGTTTGAAAGGTAAGAGGCCTGGGTCCTTACGTACATGTTGTAGTCTGTTTTGAATCTTAATTGCTAGCCTGATGTGTTAGATCTATTTAGTATTTGATTGTGTGTGAATTGATTATGGCCATGAAACAAAAGCTAATTGACCTTATTATGATCTGAAATACCTTTCGAGATCAAGCGTTGAGCCTAAATCAGTTCTCGAAATGAGGCCTAATGACAATCGTTTTAATCTCCTCGCGGCAACGCGCGGTGAAGATAACTAGTTATAATTAATCCTTTATGTCGGTGCTATTTTTGGTTTTTTTTTGGGTTTTGTTTTGTTTTGTATGTGTTTTCAAGGTTCTCGAAACCGGACCGGACCGGCGGGTCCGACCGGTTCGACCGGGAACTGGTGAGGATGCCGGTTCGGTTCGGTGGTTTTGGGCCGTTTTCGGTTGAACTGGCCGGTTCGTGCGGTCGACCGGCCCGACCGGAACCGGCGAACCGGGTTGAACCGGTTTTTTGAATTTTTTTATTTTAATAGATTCGAAACCGGACCGGACCGGCGGGTCCGACCGGTTCGACCGGGAACCGGTGAGGATGCCGGTTCGGTTCGGTGGTTTTGGGCCGTTTTCGGTTGAACCGGCCGGTTCGTGCGGTCGACCGGCCCGACCGGAGGTTCGGTGGTTTTGGGCCATTTTCGGTTGAACCGGCCGGTTCGTGCGGTCGACTGGCCCGACCGGAACCGGCGAACCGGGTTGAACCGGTTTTTTTGAATTTTTTTTATTTTAATAGATTCGAAATCGGACCGGACCGGCGGGTCCGACCGGTTCGACCAGGAACCGGTGAGGATGCCGGTTCGGTTCGGTGGTTTTGGGCCGTTTTCGGTTGAACCGGTCGGTTCATGCGGTCGACCGGCCCGACCGGAACCGGCGAACCGGGTTGAACCGGTTTTTTGAATTTTTTTATTTTAATAGATTCGAAACCGGACCGGACCGGCGGGTCCGACCGGTTCGACCGGGAACCGGTGAGGATGCCGGTTCGGTTCGGTGGTTTTGGGCCGAGCCGATTCGTGCGGTCGACCGGCCCGACCGGAACCGGCGAACCTGGTTGAACCGGTTTTTTGAATTTTTTTTATTTTAATAGAAAAATATTATTCGATATGGATTAAGGAACACCGGTTCATTAATTTGGACAATGTTTACTTGAATGGTATGTATTTGGATGTTGTTTTAGATTAAGGAACACCGGTTCGTTAATATTATTGGCGAATCACTATTTGATTTATGGTTGTTTAAACTTTGGATGTTGTATTTTATTTTGGTTTATGGTTGTTTAAATTTGGGTTGTTGTATTTTGCTAAATTAGACTATGTTTACTTGAATGGTATGTGTTTGTAGTTTTATAAATATTTGGAATTTTTTTATATTTTTTTAATATTATGACGTCATCCGGTTCGTAATCCGGTCCGACCGGTCCGACCGGTCTGACCAGTGAACCTCTAGGCCGTCCGGTTCGCTTTCCGCTCCGGTTTTGAAAACATTTTGTGTTTTTATAGGTTTGTTTTGTGGGTTTGAGGTTTGGGGGTGAGGTTTTTCTTGTGAGTTTTTGGTTTCTTGACACATCTTTTTGATGGATGTTTTGATTACGTTCATTTATAATATTCGTTGGCGTTGTCTTTCTCCGGGTTCCTACTTTATTTCTTTCGTTATCGATACCCTGTTAAGGTTTTGGTTTCTTTTTGTTTGCTTTTTTGAGGCTTTGATTTTCGTCAGTTTTTCTATATAGGACTGTGTCGCGCTTTGATTTTTGTCTATTTTGTTTATGGTGTTGGACTTTGATTTAGTTTTGGGTTCTGAATGTTCTTGTGTGTTATGAATTTGGGGTTTTGGTGTGTTTTACCTTGTGTATTTTGCTGATTTTATGGTTTCAAACCTTCATTTTGATTTTGATTTAGGGTTACGTTAAAACTCACATAGCCGCGGCAACGCGCGGGTCTCAAACCTAGTTAGAGTATAAAACAAATGATTTTCTTGGTTAGTTGATGTTGGCAATGGACCAATAATTGATAGAAATTGTAGGTATAAGGGCGTTTGAAAATAACGAGGCAAGTGACAACGTTGGTGGGGTGGGGCCAGTGGTCACAAAACCTCGCTGCCTAAGTAATCGCCTTTTCCGTTTTTCCCTTCAACTCTACTCAACGCCTACATTTTCATTTTAATGTTTAAACTTTCAACCCACCAAATGGCGGCCTACTTTTGCTACACATATCAAACAATTCAACACATGATCACTAAATAACTAATTATATTAATTTTCTCCTTATAATACCAGATTGCGAGCCGGTGGTCTATTCGGAAACGATCTCTATATCTTTCAAGATAGAGGAAAGACTAGCCACCACATACCCTTCCTAGATCCTGCTCTTCAGTGGTATATACTGGGTATGTTTGTTTGTTTGTTTTTATAATACCAGATTAATGAAAAATAATTATGTAGTTAATTATATCATCATTTAAGTATCGTACATAAACTATCTGCATTTCTCTAACAACATATTTTTTTTCTTTTCCGCTGAATTTTGCCAACGGAGTCTCGGGATTTATTTGTGAAATGAAAAGATTAGATTGTGTTATGTAAAGACAAACACATCTACAATAAATATAAAAGAAATCATGTTGGCTTATATGAATCTAAGGGAAACATTAATCTAATATCACATGCATGATGCATGACTATGATCTTATCCAATCTAAATTCCGCCCTCAGATCATCAATAATTGCTCAAAAAAATAATTAAAGCAGTTCAACTTAAAGCAAAGCTGACAAAGATTATGCTACTAAATATGTTATTACTATTTCTATTATATATCGGTTTATAAAGACAGATTTTTATTATTTTTTCAAAACAAGTGCAAATATTATAATCCCCTACACTTTACTTTGGAGTCTTTCCATATAAAACTTAAAATAATGAAACCACCACCAAGTCACGTTAACTTAGCATCAAAGGACAACCCACCCTTTAAATACCCACTGCACCCTTTATGTTAACTCATCAACAATTTCAAGAACCATCAAGAAATCTTATACTTTCACTAAGAAATCAAGAAACCTTCATACTTTATAAAATGGAACAAAACCCACCAGTTTTAGCCCAAAAAGTTTGGAACTTGATGCGTGTGGTCTACTCCATGCTACGTAAAAACATATCCAAGAGAAAAATATTGCTAGACCTCAACATGATGATTAAACGTGGCAAGATCGCCGGTAAGGCGTTGCAAGATCGTATGTTCAACCACCACCACCACCACAACGCCAAGTTCTCCGCCAACAGCCGGTCACACACCAATAGTCTCGTCGCTAGTAACAGACCGGAGGACGATGTTGACATGATGGATGTCAATGCGGCGATGCTGAAGGCTATAGAGATGATTCATAGCGAGTCAGCATCGCCTAGGTTTGGGAGGAGTCCCAAAGTCAGGCAACTGAGAGTCACTGACTCTCCGTTTCCGTTGAGTATTGTACATGATGATGATAAGGTAGATGAGGAAGCGGAGCGGTTTATAAGCCGGTTTTACGACGACTTGCGACGGCAGAATACTAATGTGGCGTTTGGTTCATCTTGAAATTATGCAGGAGGCAGCAATGGGGAGTTTTATTAGGTCGATCTTTTAGTTTGTTGTTACAATTTGCAAGTGAATTTTAGATCAGCTTGTAATAGTTATGTTTAGGAGATATTGTGGGAGTGTACATTTGATCAGTCTTGTATTTATGACACAAATAAAAAATAAAGTTTGACTTTTTAAGCTTAATTAAGCTGTTAAATAACTTGGGGTTGGGTTAAGTGTTAAAGCAGTTTTGAGTAATATTATTGAATTTGGTTTAAGCCCTATCTATCCCGAGTTGGTTGAATTAGTTAGTTGTAATATAAAATTAAAACAAATTAATAAGTACGTGAATTGTCAAATACTATATCGATCGCCATATAATTATTCTCTGTTTTCATTTTCACTCTAATGGCTGGTGACTGCCCACAACATCAATGGTATAAATTTAACTTTATACAAATGTAAAATTATGTTGTATAAAAAAGTAGAATAAAGATTGTTAGTTAAAAAATATATATATCAAATATAGTTTGCAGAATATCTACGGGAATGGAACTAAGCTTTATTTGTTTAACCACGTTCAAAGTTTCTTTGACTTGGTATAACTTTGGGAAAATATTTCTTATTCTATTTACATTTACTCATCTAATTATGAACTTTTATATAAACCTAGGTTTGGCGCTGCGCGTTGCCGCGCCTATGTGAGTTTTAATGTAACCAAAAACCAAAATCAAAATCAAAATCAAAATAAAGGTTTAAAACCATAAAATAAGCAAAATACACAAAGTAAAACATATCAAAACCCAAAATCCATAACACAAAAAAACTAAACCAAAGGCCAACACCACACACAAAACAGACAAAAATCAAAAGCCGCAAGAAGGCGACACAATCCAAAATAGAAAATCAACGAAAATCAAAACCCCGAAAAGAGCAAACAAAAAGAAAACCCAAACCTTAATAGCGAGAATCGTCAGGGTATCGATAACGAAAGAAATAAAGCAGAAACCTAGAGAAAGACAACGCCAACGAACCCTATAAATGAACATAATCGAAACACATCAAAGTCACGTGTCAAGACACCAAAAACCCATAAAAAAAACTCACCCCAAACCTCGAACCTACACTCAAAACAAACCCTATAAAAACATAAAAAAAAAGAAAAAAAAAGATAGATTGTGTATTTTATATGTACACTCTCTATATACATATAGTTAATGTAAATGCAACTTTATCTATTTAACCTTGAGGGAAAAAAATAATAGAAAAAACCCACCAACCAAAGGTATTAATAAGAACTAGAATTTGAGATCACGCGTTGTTGCGGGTCTTTTTTGGGTTTGTTTTTATGGAAGTTTGATTGTGCGTTGTTGCAAAATCATTTAAAAAAATATTTAAACATCAGTAAACATAAACACAAATCAATGTAAACAAAAACCGTTGAAACCACAAGTTTGTAAAAATGGAAAATATAAAACAAAAAAATTATTTAAAAAAATAGGTGCGGAAAAGATTAAAAAAATTAATGTCAAACGATAAGGTCAGCCTAATATTATTAATCTTGTTAATTGTATTTTAGAAGTTAATAAATACCCACAAAGGTATAAAATAATAAAATAATTATTATCTTAGAATCTAATATCTAATCTGATATAAAATATAACCTAATAAATTTGTAATTAATCACATTACAATGCGGTGACTAACAACCCTCACTCCCTCCCCCTCTTTTCTTCTTGTTCATCCAAAGAATATATGTTAACCGATGGATTTAGTCATCATTTCAAGTTACACAGGCACCTGTCACCGGTGACCACGAAGCTGGCAACACCACCGTAGATTCCTGCTGATGCACTCGTTGTTGCCGTCATCGGCGACCAACAACTATCACTCCCTCCTTCCCCTCTTGTTGTTGTTCCGGTTCTTCGTTCACAATTGCTGCTATCGCGATCCACCACAATACAATGGAGATGGTGCTGGTAACAGGCGATGTAAGATTGACCTCATGTGTTGGCAGTAAAAAAACCTCCAGAAAACCCTTAACTGAGGGCTCGAACCCACACAAGCAGAAACAAAATTTAAGGAATTAACCACCAGATCAAATCAATAACCTTTATAAAAGGATAAAATAATAAACTTAACTTAAAACATAAAATGCAAAAAAAAAAATAATACAAACATTGTAGCCACCAACTAATGTGATTAATATATTACTTCAGGTTACGTATGTTTATCTTCTTTTAATTTATAAATTAAATATTTACCTGAAAAAATAATTTTCAATGCATAAAATACAACAGTTTTAAAATATGATTTAGAAAAAAAATATATAATTTTACAATATTAGAGGAGAATATATGAAATTGTCCCAAAAATTAATCATCCATTTAGTTAGTTTTGTGTTGGAACATGTATGATACTTTGAAGAAAATATTGTGAAAGCACTATCGGTAATGTATTGATATCACGTCATCTATGGTTACTTGCCATCACAGCTACGCACGACTACCCCCGCCACCACCTCGCCAACATCACCACCATGATCCCTACCACCCGTGGCTATATCCACTCACACCACCACTGACCCGCTCTCCACCACCACTACCCCAGGCTGTATACTATCATATTTTCGAATTTCAACAAATTTACAAATCAAATGTCACTAGTTTGTCAACCTGATATGCATTATACATTTTGAGTCCGAATTTTTTAATATTAATGCATGCAAATCCAGTTCATTCGAATTTCAATTGATTCTTCTCAACAAAATTTAAAAATCTCAACGAAACGTTATGATCCCAAGAGGGAGAATAGAAAGTCTTTCATGTTGAAGAGTGCTATATGTGATTTATTGTTAGAGACAAAAATTATAACTAATTGTGTTGTTTTGTTTGTTGTGGAATTTAGTTTTACAAGAAGGAAATTACATTTTATGAAACGTAAAATCGTTGGGAAAAAATGTTTTTACGTATCTTTAGACTGGTTTTGGTCGCTAATTTATGATTTTGTTGATCGTTAATATAGGTTGTGTTGTAAGATGACAATCTTGCCATAGTGCATGGTTGTGGATAGGCCTGGCAAAATGGGCGGGTCGGGATGGGTTAGGTGTCGGGTCTGGATGGGTTCGGGTCAGGACGGGTTCGGATCAGGACGGGTTCAGGTCAAAAACGGGTCAAGATGATTTCGGGTTAAAATGGGTTCGGGTTAGGATGGGTCGGGTCAGAATGGATCACATTTGATACTAATTATGAAACACTATCAAACTAATTCTATATTTGTAGTACCATCCTAAAAAATCAAACTAAAATACTATCAAACTGATCAAAACAGTTAAATAACCACAAATCAAAACAATCTATATTAGTCACCCTAATCAATCATATAATAGAACATCAAAAGAATCTATAATAGAACTATCAAACTGAATGACAAGGGGACCAAGGTGCCCTTCATTGGTTGATACAAACAACTTCCCCTTAAACAATCATATTTGTTTCATCTTTACTGTTGCTATTTTTTTGCAAATTATAAAAAAAGGGAGATGTCCAATGTTGCGCAAATTACAGGGGAAAAAGCTATTGAGCCACACGATGAAGCTATGGGAAAGAATTGTTGACACGAGAATTAGACGAGAAACTCAGATAGCGGTAAACCAATTTGGATTTATGCCAGGACGCTCTACAACAGAAGCTATACACGTCATAAGGAGGATGATGGAGAAATATAGAGAAAAGAAAAGAGACCTACATATGGTATTCATTGACCTAGAAAAAGCCTATGACAGTGTGCCGCGGAAACTCATCTGGGAAAGTCTACGACTTAGAAAGGTACCAGAGAGGTATATCAAAATAATAAAGGATATGTATGAAGGGGCAAAAATGTGTGTACGAGCACCTGTCGGAGACACAGACTACTTCCCGGTGGAAGTAGGACTCCATCAAGGATCGGCATTGAGCCCATTCATCTTCACAGTAGTGTTGGACGAGAGTACCAAGTCTATACAAGAGCCAGTCCCATGGTGTATGCTATTTGCGGATGATATCGTCTTAATATCAGAATCTAAGACGGTGCTTAACGAGAGATTAGAACAGTGGAGAGCAGCACTAGAACGCAGGGGCTTAAGGATAAGTCGCTCTAAAACAGAATACATGCATTGTAACTTTAGTGGTGAGGCCGAGGAGGACACCCAAATCAGTATCCAGGGAATGGCGGTCCCCCGGACATCTAGGTTCAATACCTTGGCTCGTACGTACAGGAAGATGGAGAGATACACAGCGATGTAGCACACCGTGTACAATCAGGATGGTGCAAGTGGAGAGCAGCATCAGGGATTTTGTGCGATAAGAGGTTCCCAGCCAAACTAAAGGGAAAACTATACAGAGTGGCAGTACGTCCAGCTATGTTATACGGCACAGACTGTTGGGCCATAAAGAAATCGCACGAGAGACAAATAGAGGTCACAGAAATGCGAATGCTGAGGTGGATGTGTGGACATACAAGATTGGATCGGATAAGAAACGACGTCTTTCGCCAGAGGCTAGAGGTGGCTTCTATCACAGAAAAAATAAGAGAGGGAAGATTAAGATGGTTTGGGCACGTGAAGAGGAGAACGATGGCAGCACCTGTCCGAGCAGTAGAGAACATCAGCTTAGAGGGTAGGAGGAGTAGAGGTAGACCTAGGTTGACTTGGGACGAGGTTATTAGGAGGGATATGATAGACTTGCATCTTTCTGAGAACATGATCGAGGATAGAAGTGAGTGGAGGCGTAGAATAAAATCAAGGACTTTTAGTGGGTTTTGTGGGTGGGAAGGGTATACGGTAATATATGGCCGGACCACACTCGCTAGGTGTAGTTTTCCTCATATACCCCTCTTTCGGTGTTACATGCCGTTTTTATTATGATTGTTATTGTTATTGACTGTGTTATATCTTTGTGTGATATATATCTTTGTGATATATATCTTTGTGCTGTATGCTTTATCTAATTCTTTATGTGATATATATCTGTGTGTTGTATGCTTTGTATTATGATTGTTATTGTTATTGACTTTGTTAACGAGTCGGGGGTCTCTTCGGTAGCGGTCTCTCTATCTTTCTAGATAGAGGAAAGACATGCCACCATATACCCCTCCAGACCCTGCTCTCGAGCGGGATACACTGGGTATGTTTGTTTGTTTGTTTATTTTTTTGCAAATTATGTTGGTTTGATCAATTTTCTTACAAATTATATATTATTACTAGCGGTGAGTATAACCGCTAGTAGGAATCATCTCATCCGTTGGATCAAGCTTAAATGAAATCATGACCGTTTAAACTCGACGGTATGACAGTTACCAGGTGGTTTTCGACGGTTATTTGTAGTTTTTGAGCGGTTATAATTCAATCTATTCAAACGCTAAAAACCACCAAATTCCCAACTTTCTCGGTTCTCCAACTTCTTACTCCCCCGCTCCTCCCACAACCCCTTAACTAGCTGTCTCTGTGTCTTTATAAAACCCACCACATACTCCATCATCTCTCCGTCGTTTCTCTATCATACTCTACACAATGTGCTACACACATAAACTGCATCTTCATCATCACCAGTTATCAATCAATGGATTCTCATCACTGACACATCACCAAAGAAAGGAAGCGGCGACAAGGCGGAGATGCTAGTAGGGAAGCGATTGCGGTGAGGCAAGGGCGCGCCATGATATCAACACTATTTATTTTGCATGGCTCAGTGAATGCCATAGATATATTCATTCGGAGAGAAATTTAAGCATATAAAGGGAGGCCACAACCTAATCAGAGTGAGTTAGATGCTTTCGATTCAAAGAAAGGTGTGGTACTAACTAAAGTTTTCTATTTCCATTTATAACTTCATTTGATGAATATTATCAATTCCAATTTGATGATGATAGAATTTTTTTTGGATGATGATTTAGTCTGTATAATTGTTGTGATGAAAGGAATTAAAACTTTTATTTCACTTTGATGTATCATTGTCGAAGGCTCATAAAAACTCACAAACTAAAGTGGACGAATGGTCAACACAACCTCCCTTATTCTGAACATTAACCTAATTAACAATGACAACTTGATTTTGACTTTTGCGTATGAGATGAATCATGAATACACCTTGAGAGGATGCGTTAATTCTACATATTGAATGTTTCAGTTTAGTATAAAGTATCAAATTATTCATATTATTAGTTTGATAGAGTGTTCTATTTTTTTAACAATGAAGTCGGATCTGAGCAGGTCAATTGGAATTGATATGATGTAATTAAACTTAGATTTACAAGATCGGTTACAGGGGGATGGAAACTTAATTTTATAGGCATCTCCCAAGTAGATCCATCCATGACAACACTAACGGTGATCGGATGCAAAATACGAACATCAAAGATGCCAAAAATTTTGTTTCTTATCATAATTTCAATGTGTTTTACTTTGTATAGTAAATAAAATTCATGGTCTTTACAGCTCTGATTGATTGATGATCATTAATTATTAGATAAAGAAGACCCAATAATGGTGTGTTCAAAAACACAACAAAAGGTTGCAATAACGCATGTGATTGATTGTGGATCATGAGATGACTAACTTCAAAGCATATTAGTAGGCATTGATTGATTTTTATTATGCTACTTCAGATATATTGGATGATTTATTGGTATATATGCTAATTGATACATGAATCTCAATGGTTCAAGCTTAAAATTAAGGTCTGCAGCTTAAAATTAACACTGGTGCACCACCAGAACATGCATCGAGAATAAGATTAAATAGTCATGTTGGTATTTTTAAAGAATTTAGTATTACCTTCATGGAAGCACTTAATAATCTTATTAAAATATCAATGCATGTGTTTTTGGTATAGAATTATGATCATATGTAAGGGAAGAGACCTCTCATGGAAGGCTAATTACTCAAACTCTTAAAACCTAATTTTTGAAATGACATGGGGTCTTAGTTTGGTGTGATAAGGTAAGTTGTCAGCAAACAATGCTTTTAGTATTTGATTTATAGTTCTACCGCGAGGTGGTGTATATTAATTATGTTGATTTTTTGTAGGTAGCATCATAACCAGAGGAGTACTAGGCAATTTCAAAAACCTAGCCACCTAGGGAAACTGTTTATATGATTCATCAAAATTTACAAGGAACCAAAGTGTACGCGTGATCATTGTTACTTATAATGGTGTGTTCATCAGGACTATTACATAAATCTATTATTGGGTTGTTGGCTTTTAAATTGAGTTCAATTTGGGTTAAAAGGGTAATTTGTGAAAGAAAAAAGTTCAAATACAAAGTGTATTTTGCTACAAAGTGTGAGAAGACACAATGAGTCAAAAAAAGACACAATGAATCAAAAAAAATACATAAAAAAATTATATCTCACAATCAAAATCGAATTTCAAAAAAGTAATTCGGAGCATTTGTTCCCCTAGTCGTCCTCAATAAGAAAAAAAAATAAACGAAAAAATAAAAAAAAAAAAAATTAACGTTTTTTATTGTGTCATTTATAAAATACACAA